>JBBGZY010003414.1:0-219573 GCA_037952925.1 Lithobates clamitans | reverse complement strand
GGGGCGATCAAGGGGTTAAATGTGTTCTCCATGTGTGTGTTCTGACTGTAGGGGGGGGATGGGACTGTCTAGGAGAGAGAGATCGGTGTTCATACTTAGTATGAACACACGATCAGTCTCCTCTCCCCTGACAGGACATGGATTTGTGTGTTTACACACACACAGATCCCGGTTCTTGCTCTGTCACGAGCGATCGCGGGAGCCCGGTGGTCATCATCCCCGCCGGTCATCATCCCCGCCGGGCACTCGCATTGGCTCCAGGATCAAGCTGCGGGCCCCTAGTGGCCTAAAAAGGCGAAGCAACGTAAGGTAACATAGTTTCTTTGATTTTAGGATCAAAGAAAAAGATTAAAAGCAACAGTGTAAAAAAAAAAAAAAAAAAAAAAAGACGGTGCCCCTGACATGTGGAGAAGTGAATGCCAAACCTCCCCGTTCGGTAGATCTAGATTTGGGGAGAAGTCCCCTTTAAACCCCTTTCCATGGAGGCCCCAGATAAAAAAAATACAATTCTTTCTCTACAATTCAAAGACCAATTACCCGGCATTCAGCCTGCTGCGGAAATCTTCCTCCTCCTCTTCTTCCTCCTCCTGTGCAGACGCCAGCTCAGCCGCCTTCTCCAGGGCCAGATCACTGAGCCGCTGGGCTAGGATTAGTCTCTTGGAGCGCGAGGCGTACTTAATGGCCAAACTCATCACGTTGTGAGTCATGAACTCCGCCAGTTCCATGCAGCGGAATTCACGCTCCAGTTTGCAGGAAAGCTGCGGGAAAAGAAGGAGAGAGAGAAGATGTTTACCCCGACATGGGCAACAAAGAGGGGCAACAACAGACAGACCGTTCTCTGGGGTCAAAGAGCCGGGCACTTCATCTAATAGAAGCAAAACACAGAACTCCCCCCGGTAGTGATTGGCTGGAGTGAGCCAATTATCACTTTACTACTACAGGAAATCAACAGGTTCTCTTTATAGGTATTCACTCCGCCCACCGACACCTTCCCTGCACTGCTCACCCCACCCACCGACACCTTCCCTGCACTACTCACCCCGCCCACCGACACCTTCCCTGCACTGCTCACCCCGCCCACCGACACCTTCCCTGCACTGCTCACCCCGCCCACCGACACCTTCCCTGCACTACTCAACCCGCCCGACACCTTCCCTGCACTACTCACCCCACCCACCGACACCTTCCCTGCACTGCACACCCCGCCCACCGACACCTTCCCTGCACTACTCACCCCGCCCACCGACACCTTCCCTGCACTACTCACCCCGCCCACCTACACCTTCCCTGCACTGCTCACCCCACCCACCGACACCTTCCCTGCACTACTCACCCCGCCCACCGACACCTTCCCTGCACTACTCACCCCGCCCACCTACACCTTCCCTGCACTACTCACCCCACCCACCGACACCTTCCCTGCACTACTCACCCCGCCCACCGACACCTTCCCTGCACTACTCACCCCACCCACCTACACCTTCCCTGCACTACTCACCCCGCCCACACCTTCCCTGCACTACTCACCCCACCCACCGACACCTTCCCTGCACTACTCACCCCACCCACCGACACCTTCCCTGCACTACTCACCCCGCCCACCGACACCTTCCCTGCACTACTCACCCCGCCCACCGACACCTTCCCTGCACTACTCACCCCACCCACCTACACCTTCCCTGCACTACTCACCCCGCCCACACCTTCCCTGCACTACTCACCCCACCCACCGACACCTTCCCTGCACTACTCACCCCGCCCACCGACACCTTCCCTGCACTACTCACCCCGCCCACCGACACCTTCCCTGCACTACTCACCCCGCCCACCGACACCCTCCCTGCACTACTCACCCCGCCCACCGACACCTTCCATGCACTACTCACCCCGCCCACCTACACCTTCCATGCACTACTCACCCCACCCACCTACACCTTCCCTGCACTACTCACCCCACCCACACCTTCCCTGCACTACTCACCCGCCCACCGACACCCTCCCTGCACTACTCACCCCGCCCACCGACACATTCCCTGCACTACTCACCCCGCCCACCGACACCTTCCCTGCACTACTCACCCCGCCCACCGACACCTTCCCTGCACTACTCACCCCGCCCACCTACACCTTCCCTGCACTACTCACCCCACCCACACCTTCCCTGCACTACTCACCCCGCCACCGACACCCTCCCTGCACTACTCACCCCGCCCACCGACACCATCCATGCACTGCTCACCCCACCCACCTACACCTTCCCTGCACTACTCACCCCACCCACCGACACCTTCCCTGCACTGCTCACCCCGCCCACCGACATCTTTACATTCACTTCCCAACCATCAATTTCACCTGACACAGCCCTGACTCAAAACCCAATTGAGGCGTACAGAGGGTTAAATGTCCTACAAAGGGTAAAAGATGTGTTTGGGCCTGGTTATTGGCCGCTTAGTCTCTAGCACTACACCAGTTGGTTTAACTGCTAGACACCAGCAGTTTACAAACATTTCTCCAGCCTGCATCTCTATCTTGCATATACATACATATACAATATATATATATATATACCCCTCAGTGACATTTGTGTAAATCTTTTCTTCTATCTTTTCATGTGACAACACTGAAGAAATGACACTTGTCTACAATGTAATGTAGTGAGTGTACAGCTTGTATAACAGTGTAAATTCATCATACAGATTTTCTGTAAAGGTGAACTTACCCTTTCAATGAATTTTGGCACACACAGACACTATATGATACCCGATTTTTTGGTAAAATATAAAAGTTGATGTTGCATCGAGTACATAGATACCAAACATGTCAAGATTTAAAAAAAAAAAAAGATAAGAATGGAGTTGAGGTTTAATTGGTTCTGCTATATTTGGGTTGGGGGTCTAGAAATGAAGGACCTCGGGGTCACGGAGGGGGTTAAACGCGATTCATAGGCACCAGTCAGTAAGTTCAGCTTACCGCAAACATCTTCATTAAGAGTTCCTGCTGCTCCTTCTGGACCTCCATCTTGGCGTTCTCATCCCATTCATATCCACTCTTAGACCAATGGTCAAAGTAATTGGTGAAGATTTGTGACCTCCAGTAATGTTCCTGGATGGGAGAGAGATGAAGGAGACACCGATAAAACAAAGAGAGAGGGACATGGCAAAAAAAATAAAAAAATACTTTGTTGTTCCTTTTACTGACTGGTGATTTGAACTATATATACACACAAAAAAAAGGACGTCAATTTTGTTTGGGTACAACATCACACAACCGCGAAATTGACAGTTAAAGCGTCGCAGTGCCGTATGGCAAAAAATGGCCTGGTCAGGAAGGGGGGTAAATCTTTCCGGGGCTGAAGCGGTTAAAGAGAGCAAACAGGCACACCTGTAAGTAAATGGCCTTAGTAACTTGTGATCCCGGGGTCATCTGATTGGTCCAAGGTGTATTGCTGCTGCTGTAGCTGGTGCACCCAGGAAAGGATGGAGGGAGGGGCGCTGGCGGAAGGGATGGAGGGAGGGGCGCTGGCGGGAGAGGCGCTGGCGGAAGGGATGGAGGGAGGGAGGGGCGCTGGCGGAAGGGATGGAGGGACGCTGGCAGAAGGGATGGAGGGAGGGAGGGGCGCTGGCGGAAGGGATGGAGGGAGGGAGGGGCGCTGGCGGAAGGGATGGATGGAGGGAGGGGCGCTGGCGGGAAGGGATGGATGGAGGGAGGGGCGCTGGCGGGAAGGGATGGATGGAGGGAGGGGCGCTGGCGGAAGGGAGGGGCACTGGCGGGAAGGGATGGATGGAGGGAGGGGCGCTGGCGGAAGGGATGGAGGGAGGGGCGCTGGCGGAAGGGATGGAGGGAGGGGCGCTGGCGGAAGGGATGGAGGGAGGGGCGCTGGCGGAAGGGATGGAGGGAGGGGCGCTGGCGGAAGGGATGGAGGGAGGGGCGCTGGCGGAAGGGATGGAGGGAGGGGCGCTGGCGGAAGGGATGGAGGGAGGGGCGCTGGCGGAAGGGATGGAGGGAGGGGCGCTGGCGGAAGGGATGGAGGGAGGGGCGCTGGCGGAAGGGATGGAGGGAGGGGCGCTGGCGGAAGGGATGGAGGGAGGGGCGCTGGCGGAAGGGATGGAGGGAGGGGCGCTGGCGGAAGGGATGGAGGGAGGGGCGCTGGCGGAAGGGATGGAGGGAGGGGCGCTGGCGGAAGGGATGGAGGGTGGGGCGCTGGCGGAAGGGATGGAGGGTGGGGCGCTGGCGGAAGGGATGGAGGGAGGGGCGCTGGCGGAAGGGATGGAGGGAGGGGCGCTGGCGGAAGGGATGGAGGGAGGGAGGGGTGCTGGCGGAAGGGATGGAGGGAGGGGCGCTGGCGGAAGGGATGGAGGGAGGGGCGCTGGCGGAAGGGATGGAGGGAGGGGCGCTGGTGGGAAGGGATGGAGGGAGGGAGGGGCGCTGGCGGGAAGGGATGGATGGAGGGAGGGGCGCTGGCGGGAAGGGATGGATGGAGGGAGGGGCGCTGGCGGAAGGGAGGGGCACTGGCGGAAGGGATGGATGGAGGGAGGGGCGCTGGCGGAAGGGATAGAGGGAGGGGCGCTGGCGGAAGGCATGGAGGGAGGGGCGCTGGCGGACGGCATGGAGGGAGGGGCGCTGGCGGATGGCATGGAGGGAGGGGCGCTGGTGGGAGGGGCGCTGGCTGAAGGGATAGAGGGAGGGGCGCTGGCGGAAGGGATGGAGGGAGGGGCGCTGGCGGAAGGGATGGAGGGAGGGGCGCTGGCGGAAGGGATGGAGGGAGGGGCGCTGGCGGAAGAGATGGAGGGGCGCTGGCGGAAGGCATGGAGGAAGGGGCGCTGGTGGGAGGGGCGCTGGCGGAAGGGATGGAGGGAGGGGCGCTGTCGGAAGGGATGGAGGGAGGGGCGCTGGCGGAAGGGATGGAGGGAGGGAGGGGCGCTGGCGGAAGGGATGGAGGGAGGGAGGGGCGCTGGCGGAAGGGATGGAGGGAGGGAGGGGCGCTGGCGGAAGGGATGGAGGGAGGGAGGGGCGCTGGCGGAAGGGATGGAGGGGCGCTGGCGGAAGGGATGGAGGGAGAGAGGGGCGCTGGCGGAAGGGATGGAGGGGCGCTGGCGGAAGGGATGGAGGGGCGCTGGCGGAAGGGATGGAGGGTGGAAGGGATGGAGGGAGGGGCGCTGGCGGAAGGGATGGAGGGAGGGGTGCTGGTAGAAGGCAGCGGCGACCACCATGGAATGTGGAACCACCCAGACCGGAAGTGACACCAGCAGGGGGGGGGGTGTCGGGAAGGACGTTTACATACAGGTGTGCCCGTTTTCTCTTTTTTAAAATGTGAGTTGCCATTTGGCTTTTTAATAAAGGACTTTACTTCCATTGCTACACTTAGTCTGGCGCCCCCCTTGGGTCTGCTTTACTCTATGGGGGGAGCTGCTGCTAATGTTGCTCAGATTTCACAATGAATTTTTAATATATGGACTTTCTATCATTCCATTCTGACCCGTCCGTCCCTCCAGCGCCATTCATTCTCCTTGTGAGAGGTTAAAGGGGAATCCGCCCCCCCCCCCCCCCTCTCTTCACATAGATTATCTCCTCACTTCCTGTTGTGTCTTCAAATACCCTCTTATTGATTGTAATGTCCTTCTACATCAGGGATATGCAATGAGGGGACCTCCAGCTGTTGCAGAACTACAACTCCCATGAGGCATAGCAAGACTGACAGCCACAAGCATGACAACCAGAGGCAGCTAATTGCATATTCACTGTTCTACCCCCCCCCCCCCCCCCAGTCAGAAGGTGGCCAAGGTGAAAATGTCACCACAAGGAGAAATACAATAAAATATAATAACCTCGCTGAGTAAAGCACACAGCTCTGGCCATTATGTTACCCTTAGCAACCTCTGGAGTTTTTCTATTTGCCAATACAGATCCTTTTGGCTATAAAGTCCTCGGAATCTGCCCGTGTGTTGGCGGCCTTACCTCCATCTGCCCCTTTTCGGTGGTGATCTGACAATACGGAAGCTTGAAAGGCAGAATAGCCACGGCGGGACGAGGAAGGGTGGGGGGGAATCTGGAACCTTTGCACGGAATGCACCTTTATATAAAAAACAACAAAAAAGGAACACATTAGACATCAGCAGGAGGTTTACAAATACAAATTAGCGAAGGACAGAGATTCCACCCGAAAGTGGAACTTCCGCTTGTTCGTCTTCCCCTCCCCCTCAGCGGTGGAGAAGCCTGCCATCTACAGTACAAGACAGGAATTACACTCCGAATGAAGATCTGCATTTCTTTGTCGGGGGGGGGGGGGGGGGGGGCACATTTTAGGTCAGGGGAAGGCAACCTCGGCCCTCCGGCTGTGGTAGGACTACAAGTCCCATGAGACATTGCAAGGCCCTGACAATCACAGGCATGACTCCTAGAGGCAGAGGCATGATGGGATTTGTAGTTCTGAGGTTGCCTACCCCCTGCTATAGGTATTGAGGTGCCATTTAGTGCCCGCATGTGATACTAAGAAATATTCTTGACATTTAAAATTCTCATATTTAATGCAACTAAAATATACGGACCCCCAACGCATGCATTTTGTCTATATTTACCCAGCCAGAGCTCAGGAAGGAGGGCCGCTATTTGGCTCTTGGGTTAAAGTGATTGTAAAGTCTCATTTTTATTTCCTATACAAATACCAAACATGTTATACTTACCTGCTCTTTGCACAGAGCAGCCCGGATCCTCCTCTTCTTGGGTCCCTCCCTCCTATTCAGTGCCCCCCCATGGCAAGCAGCTTGCTATGGGGGGGGGTACCCGAGCTGAGTCACACCTCCCTGTGTCCATTCAGACATGGAGCTGCAGCCCGACCCCGCCCCCTCTCTATCCCCCGTTTTAACATTTTATTGTTTACATATTTTTTACGATTTACTATGCCTCAACTATGAATGAAGAAGAGGAAAAAAAAAAGTCATTGCTTGGTACAGATCACTGACTATTCATTAAACACAATGAAGGTGCCAGTGAGGTGGGGCCAGGGAAGCGCACAGGGGGGGCCCAGGGCAACAGGGCTGGGATAGAGAGGTGCCGTTGCCCTCCGTTTCCTCCCTGCAGCCGCTGAATGTCTGTGGAAGGAAGAGGAGGAAAAGCGGGCATTTAGCAGTATGGAGGGATCGGTTCCTCTACATGCCACCGCCGCCTGGGCAACCCTGGAGCGTGGAGCCAGGTCGCAAAGCCGATCCCTGTACATACGTTCCTGAACTGTACATAGCCTCAGCCACACACAGTATACAGCACTGTATACAAGCAGTGGGACAGAGCCTTCCCATTCCACTCCCAGAACAAAAATTCCGTCAGGCTGCTCGGCAATACAGAGGAAGCTTTGTATTTTCTTATCGTGACATCATCTGCCCACCCCTCCAACTAAGCCAATCAGAGGAAGCCTTGTATTCATGCAGATAATACAAAGCTTCCTGTGAATGGCTGAGCAGCGCCCGGCCCGACACAATGTTACTTTGTGAGTGGGACAGAAAATCTCTGCCTGGCTGCTAATGCTACATACAGCTTATAACACTGACAGGGGGGGCATCTGTGAGGGCTCATTCACATGTGCGGTGACACGCTACCACTCACGGCTGTACACATGTGCAAGGACGGTGACACGCTACCACTCACAGCTGTACACGTGCAAGGATGGTGACACGCTACCACTCACGGCTGTACACATGTGCGGTGACACGCTACCACTCACGGCTGTACACATGTGCGGTGACACGCTACCACTCACGGCTGTACACATGTGCGGTGACACGCTACCACTCACGGCTGTACACATGTGCGGTGACACGCTACCACTCACGGCTGTACACATGTGCGGTGACACGCTACCACTCACGGCTGTACACATGTGCGGTGACACGCTACCACTCACGGCTGTACACATGTGCGGTGACACGCTACCACTCACGGCTGTACACATGTGCGGTGACACGCTACCACTCACGGCTGTACACATGTGCGGTGACACGCTACCACTCACGGCTGTACACATGTGCGGTGACACGCTACCACTCACGGCTGTACACATGTGCGGTGACACGCTACCACTCACGGCTGTACACATGTGCGGTGACATGCTACCACTCACGGCTGTACACATGTGCGGTGACATGCTACCACTCACGGCTGTAAACATGTGCGGTGACACGCTACCACTCACGGCTGTACACATGTGCGGTGACACGCTACCACTCACGGCTGTACACATGTGCGGTGACACGCTACCACTCACGGCTGTACACATGTGCGGTGAATAGAAATTGCATGCAATTCCAATAGGAAGCGTACCGCCTTCCTGTTCAAATTGCATGCGATTCTTTGCAGTGCGATGTGGGTTTGTATCATTTTGTATTGATGCAAATCACACAGCAAAGTATTGGTTTTGGTATTGTAGTGCGAAGGCCTGGTATTGGCACCAATGCCAGTATTGGCGCATCCCTACCTACAGGATTAGATCAGGAGCTGAGGGGGCAACATATTGCCCCTCTGAAAAGCGATACGGGTGGGCGTGGACTAAGGGTTTTTACTGACCTGAGCTGCTGCGGGTTCTCATGCAGGCCCACCACCCAGTAGTGATCGGACTTTGACTTGCAGTGTTCTCGGGTGTTACACACCGGCGTCCAGGTGTTCCCCATTCCTCTGTTCAGCAGCCTCACCACCCCCTCCGAATCCACATAACACGGGCTCCCTACACAAGGAACAGAACAAAGAAACTGTTGTTTTTTTTGTGGGGACGGCAAATTTACACTGTTATACAAGCTGTACACTCACTACTTTACATTGTAGCCAAGTGTCATTTCTTCAGTGTTGTCACATGAAAAGAGAGAAGAAAAGATTTACACAAATGTCACTGAGGGGTGTACTTACTTTTGTGAAATACTGTATGTTATACATATTGCACATTTTCAGTTTTTTGTATTTATTGATTTTAATTGTTCACATTTGCACATTGGTATTGTTCTATGTATATCACCTGATAGACTAGGCAGCTCCTAAATCAGTATATTTAGTTCAAAGGGGTATATAGCACCTTATTAGAGCTGCAGCCAGTCACATCATTTATTTGTGGTAGAGGTACTTTATTGTGAGCACACGTATTTCATCCTAAGCATGGGTGTAAAAAATCTGTATAAAGTGCCTTGCTTAGAGCTGACCTTTTTGCTGCCAACATGTGTTGGGTGGTCATAACGGGGTTTTAAAAAGAAACCAAAGGACATCCATTTATGTAATGGAAAAAAAAAAGAATAATTGTGCATAAAAACTGTTAAAGCTGCCAACACTCCATTAGACATATAGTGCAAAAAAGAACATATAAAACAATAATGTGAACAATAAAAAATTGTATCCGAAAGTAGACCTATGAAGTCCAAAGTATAAACGAATATATGATAAACAGTCAATGACGTGAAATTAATAAGTGAAAAAAATGAATAAGAATAAAAAAGCACACAGTTCAAAATAAAATGAATCAAAGTTGATGGATAAACATCGTGGGATAGTCCATCATAAGAAATGAATTATGCGCAAAAAAAAAGTCTCTGTGTTTTTCAAAGTGGATGAAAACTTGATCTTTAGTTGCAATCAACAAATAAGGTTGGCACGCTTACCATCGACCTTCCCTTGCTGGTTCCCATTGAGGTACTTCCTCACGTCTGCCCCTTAGACTCACATGCTGTACAGTATACAAGTTCACCATTTCTGGTAAGTGTGCCGACCTTCTCATTTGTTGATTGCACCTAAAGATCAAGTTTTCATTCACTTTGATAAACACAGAGACCATTTTTTGCGCATAATTTATTTCTTATGATGGACGATCCCACGATGTTTATCCATCAACTTTGATTCATTTTATTTTGAACTGTGTGCTTTTTTATCCTTTTTATTCATTATTGACTGTTTATTTATCATATATTCATTTATACTTTGGACTTCATAGGTCTACATTCGGATACAAATTTTTATTGTTCACATTATTGTTTTATATGTTCTTTTTGCACTATATGTCTAGTGGAGTGTTGGCAGCTTTAACAGTTTTTATGCGCAATTTTTCTATTTTTCCATTACATAAATGGATGCCTTTTTGTTTTGTTTTTTTAACCCCGTTATGACCACCCAAACACATGTTGGCGGCAAAATGATGGACTATCCCAACGATGTTTATCCATAACCATTTACGTACACCCCACCAGCGCTCCGCCTGCTTCAGGACTAGCCTAGCTCTATTAAAATGAACAGGGGTGGTTGGGGAAAAAAAAAGAAGCCAGAACAGCGCAGTCACATGACCTGTCAAAGTCACATGGCTGATTATCCTCCAATCCAAGTTAACAGAGCAGACGCAATACCCTATATGTCTGCATTTTATGAATGGCCTGTGAAACGTAGGCTGCGGTATTGAGCAATATGAAGGCGTATGATGGATAGAGGTACCCAGCTCGCCGTTATAAATCGCCCCCCCCCCCCCCCCCCCCCATAGTACGAGTGCCGATGACTATCCTCCGTCAGATCAGACGCAACACAGAGAACTGGTAACACAACAAGCAGAAGGTCGATCGTTTCCCAGCATCAGATCAGAACAAATCGCTGTCCATTTCTATGACAAATACTGAGACTCGGGCTCATCTGTCCCCGTGTTGTATATTTTCCAATATTATACAATATAGTGTTTCAATGTTTTCACAGAAGCCCAAATCCATCAGCAGATTTACGGCAAGCTGTTGTTGAAGTAGATAAGGTAATGATCCAAAACATCACCATCAGCCAAATGGAACAAATCCATAGGCCAATATCATATCGCCCCCTTGTGGCCATTGGCTGAAATGCACTTGAATGCTGAGATGGAGCTACAAGAAAACTCTGTCCATTCTGAATTATTATTTTCTGTGAAAGTCATTTTCATGCAACTTCACATTTTACATAAGTACTTGTACATATTGAAAAAACAAAACAAAAAAAAACCAGCTAAAATAGTATGAGCGCTCAAAAAAAAAAGATAGCTAGCACAGCAAAAGGTGATAGGCCAACCTTATAATAGAAAGAAAAAAAGTGATTGCGCAGCGCTTGAACAATAATGCAACAATAATAAAAAATAAATAAAAATAAAATAAAACTATGTATCTAAACATTGACAAGGTTAATTGCTCATAAAGTGCTTAAGTACTGAAATCACTGGGTATAAAACAAAGTGTATAACAAAGTGAGAGATTACTCATAAAGTGCTTGAATGTTGAAAATGCGAAGAATTCTCTGAATAGGACCCATGCTGAGCAGCCGATTTCCTGTGTTCAGTAAGCAGGGCAGCCACTCTGCAAAAGACCTGGAAGCTAGTGGAGATCACTGTAGTAGTGATGTAGTAGTGATGTAGTAGTGATCACTGGTGGTGCCCATACAGCGATTTCCAGCTTCTAGAGGGATTCCACAGCCATAGTAAATACCTAAGGTATATTGGTCCAAGCTGGAACAATGTATTTACAGTTGTGCTCAAAAGACACAGAAGGTGGCACACACGGGTTAAAATGGCAATTAAAAGGTTAATTTCCCACATTTGTGGCTTTTTAAATCACAATTAGTGCCTGTGTATAAATAGTCAACGAGTTTGTTCGCTCTCTCACATGGATGCACTAAGCAGGCTAGACACTAAGCCATGAGGAGGTAGGAAAGAACAGTCAAAATACCTGCGTAACAAGGTATTGAAACTTTACAAAGATGGAAAAGGATATAAAAAGATATCCAAAGCCTTGAATGTGCCAGTCAGTACTGTTCAATCACTTAATAAGAAGGGGGGATCTCCTGATACCAAGCCAAGGTCAGGCAGACCAAGAAAGATTTCAGCCACAACTGCCACAGGAACTGTTTGGGATACAAAGAAACCCCCCCCCCCACAGGTAACCTCACGAGAAATACAGGCTGCTCTAGAAAAAGACGGTGTGGTTGTTTTTAAGGAGCACAATACTATGATACTTGAACAAAAAAGAGTTGCATGGTCAAGTTGCCAGGAAGAAGCATTTACTGTACAAGTTCCACAAAAAAGTCTGGTTACAATATGCCCAACACCTTGACATGCCCCATTTGGCTTATTTGTGGCATTGGCGCAGTAAAGATTTCCTTTTGGCAGCTCAACCATGCAGCTCTTTTTTGTTCAAGTGCGTTGAAATGTGCTCCCCAAGAACAAGTACACTGTCTTTTTGGAGAGCAGCCTGTATTTCTCCTGAGGTTACCTGTGGGGGGTTTTTCTTTGCATCCTGAGCAATTCTTCTGCCAGTTGTGGCTGCAATCTTTCTTGGTCTACCTGACCTTGGCATGGTATCGAAAAAGCCCAGAATTTTCCATTTCTTAATAAGGGATTAAACAGTACTGTTGGCAGGCAACAAGATTTAATATTATATTTCTGGAGTTTCTTTCGGGTTTATACAACCAAGCCTTTCCTTTCTTGGGGGCAGTCTGGAATGTCTTTGTAGTAAATCTGAAAGAAGAGATCAGGCCTACATCAAGGCTGAATAATGCATGGCTCCGGACCGTCTGTTGTTATAACACTGCAAGCAATCTTGAAAGGGACCATAGCTGACAAGATGATTGATGAATGCCCTGCTACAGAAGATCAAAGGACCAAAAAGGCATTGCAGATATATAGACATAATACATGGACAATGCTGCCCCTAGAGGCCAATACAGCAGGATGGACAGTAATATAATATATTGAGGAGGGCTGCCCCATAAGTACTGTGATTTGTCAAAAGTCTAGATGGGGTTGGATCTGGATGATGTATGATTGAAGTATAGAAGGACTGAACGAATTAGAGAGCTTCCTCTACCCTTTCTGCTCTTGGCTTGTGCCTGAGCTGCATGGCTCTCTCTTTGCCATCTGAGCCCAGCTGACGAAACAAAATCTTGAGGAAAGCATTGTGATAAGTATCTTTGATATTCTTGTATTATATGTTCTGGTGTTATATGCTTTGTAATATCTTTCTTTAGTATTTTCATGTTAAGGGTTTACTATTTTCTTGGGAAATAAATAAGACTTTGTTTTATTAAGAAGTGTGCTTGGTTTCAGAGCTAACCTTGTATTCTTGTGATATCAACAGTAATATGTGATCAGAGTTTTAATAGAGTAGATAACTATAGGAATGGGCAAGGTAATACATAGGTGCAATAAATAGAGGGAATCCGTAACCACCCTTGAATAATATTTATGGTACCAATTACTTCAAGTATTAACTGGCATATTCAAGGCTTATCCTTTTCCATCTTTATAAAGTTTCATTACCTTGTTACGCAGGTCTTTTGACTGTTCTTTTCTACCTCCTCATGGCTCAGTGTCTAGCCTGCTTAGTGCATCGAAGTGAGAGCTAACAAACTCATTGACTATTTATACACAGACACTAATTGTGATTTAAAAAGCAACAAATGTGAGAAATTAACCTTTAATTGCCATTTTAACCCGTGTGTGCCACCTTCTGTGTCTGTACCGAGGCCAAACATTCCAGGGTATGTAAACTTATCAGGGCCATTTGGGTGATTTCTGTTATCATTATGATTTAAAAAAGTAGCCAAAAAAACTAGGCAATAATAAATGGCTTCATGTGATCACTATCCTTAAATAAAAAGACAGTTTTTTTGGCATGATCGGTCATATTTTCAATATTAATGCCAAAATTTCACAAATTTCTGCCAGGGTATGCAAACGTTTAAGCACTACTGTATGTATATTATAGCCATGCCTGGAATTCTTCTACAACTAATATAGCGCAATATAAAAAAATTGGAACTACCACCATTTTATTCTCTGAGGTATCTGCTCTCAGAAAGTATAATGTTTGGAGGTTTTAACTAAATACTTCAGACCAATAATGATTTTTTTTTTCTTCACGTGTGCCAAAAAAAAAAAAAAAAAAGTTCTCTACCTTAACGCGCATCTAGAACCTTGTTGTAGGTGATGATAAAGTTTGGACTAAAAGCAGACTATTTTTTAATTTAGAATATATTTTTTAATTCAGTATACTTTAGTTCTTCTTACCTTCTGCACTGAAGCCGAGCCAGGATAGGCAACTTTTCCTGGACAGGGGTAGAGGGTCACCATGTAGGACCTGCCTCCTCTTCTTTCCCAGCTCCAGGAGCTGCACACCCAGACACTGCTCTCCATCAAACCCCGTACCTGGACAGGAACAGAAGACACCGTCACACACCTATCCTACAATCTAGCAAATTCTACAATTCCTTGTCTGCTCTTCTGAGGATATCAAACATAATACATTTACACTGCAACACCTGAAATCCATAAAAAAAAAATAAAAATCATCAAGTGGTGGTGAAGTCCTGTGAAGTCCAACTCGGAAGTTCTGACGGTCCGGATATCTTTCCATACGCTCTGGGTGGCACATTGTCTTCATGACTCTGACAGGGGAGTCCACTGGATCTGGTAACAGTTTATACCTACCATTCTCTAATTTGACGCCGTTTTTGGTTGGATGTGGTTCCCATGTACCGATTAACCAAGTTTTCGGCCAACGTTGGGAATAATCTTCATTTCCAGTGACTATTTCCATGCGTACACTCAGTTGGAGATTCCTTCTTCACATTTTTTGCCCTATGGCTAATTGACTTTTATTTTTATTAGTTGTATTCACTATATCTGGTCGAAAGACTTGTGGTGTTTTGGACTATTTCATCACCATTTTTTGCTATTTTGGTTTGTTCTTTATGCGCTACATTTTTCTTATCTCATCAAGTGGTGGTGCCTGAGAATATTAGGGGAGGTCTCCTGGAATATGGCAGATAATAAGCCAGGAGAGTTTGGGAACTATAAATATGGAGCAATATCACCCAATCCCAATCCCCCTGAAGAAGTCACGTAATCGAGTGATGAACTGCATTGGAGCAGAGCTTATGGGTGACATCATTGTACACGCCGCAATCCCGGAAGTAAGGCATTGTATTGCTTATCTTGAAACCATAGTCACTACTATCACAGGAACAGGAGGAAAAAAGAAAAAAAAATCTTTTAATGGGGACACAGGTTCCTGTGATGACTGTCTAAGAAGGGATATCCTCCCTTAAACGTAAAAAATATCGTAAGTTTGTAAATTCGAAAATGGCAACAATTTGTAAATTCAAAAATTTCCAAATTGACAAATTTTGGAGTTTACAAATTTCCAAATTGACAAATTTTGGAGTTTACAAATTTCCAAATTGACAAATTTTGGAGTTTACAAATTTCCAAATTGACAAATTTTGGAGTTTACAAATTTCCAAAATTGACAAATTTTGGAGTTTACAAATTTCCAAATTGACAAATTTTGTAATTCGGACATTTGTCAATTCGGACATTTGTCAATTCGGACATTTGTCAATTCGGACATTTGTCAATTCGGACATTTGTCAATTCGGACATTTGTCAATTCAGACATTTGGAAACTTGTAAATTCTAAAGAAAATCCATATTATAATATTAAATTATAGGTATTTAAAAAAAAAAATCTAACTTCCTGTTGAGTCTACAGAACAGAAAGTAAAGGGAAATCTCCTTAAATGAGACGCAGGTGCCAAAAAAAACTGACACGCACACACATGAAAAAAAAAAAGTTTGAGCCCTGGATATAAATTTAAAGTTGAACTCCAGACAGCTGACTTTAGTCAGCTGCAACTGAGCAACACAGCTAAGTCACCACCACACTCCCCGGCCTATGACCAGACAGCAAAGGAACAGCAACAAAGTGATGAGGTCATCTCGGTTCTTTCCTCCTGTCAGCACATGTAAATGAAAAACACCTTACTAGCCCCCATTCCTGCTGCTTCCTCTGCCAGTAGAAGTGATGCTATACAAGCAAATAATACATTGCATTTAAAAAAAAAAAAAAATGCATTAATGTGTTTAATAAATATACAACTCCAATCCTTAGTGTTTTTTTAAAATTACTGTATAGATTCTAGCTTAGAAAAAAACTAAAAATGTATCTGACCAATGAATTAAGATGGCCCATAGGACGAAACGCGTTGAAAGGAGTTAGACGTCACACACTGCTGGTGAGAGACCAGTTGGCTTATCTTTTTCAGTCGCTTTTATTTTAACCCCTAGGCGTCTACATATCATCACAACTACTTTGTGCATCCAGGTGGATTATACCGCATTTTTTTTTTCAGGACAAATTGGGCTTTCGCATTTGGCGGTAAATGGTAACAGATATCTCCCAAAAAATTTTTATTATTATTATTGAAGGAAAACTGTCCCAAAATAGTAAAAAAAAACAACTTTTTTAATTTAATTATATATTTTTTTCTTACTACTACCATAACGTACCACCAAAGAACAACCCCAAATAAATTCTCCTGCTCCTGACGATTGCAGCGATCCCACGTATGTGTATGTTATTTCTTGTATGTACCCGTAGTACAGTCCAGAAACAATAGTGTGCATTTTGCTTTTTTTTTTATCCTACCTAAAATACACTGACAATAAAAAAAAAAGGGATGACCCTGACCTTTGACCCAAACATTAATCCTGGCAGTAACCTAGATCAAACCTTGATCTTGGTTTTTTCTTGTTTTTTTTATTATTATTTTTTTAACACACACTTTTTTATATTTTATTTTTTTTAACTCTGCAGAGAGAGATACGATGCATCTCTCTCCTCCATTCACAGAGAGAGAGAAACACAGGAGTGGGCTTCAGAGTGACTGATCACTGTGATAACCAATCAGAGGCTATCACAGTGAACAGGTGACCCAGATTTGGGAGTTCCGGGTCCCCGATCATTAATACAGGGGGCCTAGGGGTCTCCATGAGACCCCGGATATCTGTGCTGGGAGCGCGCAATGCGACGCACTCACATGCGGATCTCCAATGGCCTGGTGAATGCGGATCTCCAATGGCCTGGTGAGTGCGGATCTCCAATGGCCCGGTGAGTGCGGATCTCCAATGGCCCGGTGAGTGCGGATCTCCAATGGCCCGGTGAGTGCGGATCTCCAATGACCCGGTGAGTGCGGATCTCCAATGACCCGGTGAGTGCGGATCTCCAATGACCCGGTGAGTGCGGATCTCCAATGACCCGGTGAGTGCGGATCTCCAATGACCCGGTGAGTGCGGATCTCCAATGACCCGGTGAGTGCGGATCTCCAATGACCCGGTGAGTGCGGATCTCCAATGACCCGGTGAGTGCGGATCTCCAATGACCCGGTGAGTGCGGATCTCCAATGACCCGGTGAGTGCGGATCTCCAATGATCCGGTGAGTGCGGATCTCCAATGATCCGGTGAGTGCGGATCTCCAATGATCCGGTGAGTGCGGATCTCCAATGAACCGGTGAGTGCCCACAGCCAAAGGAACCCTGTGCACGGACTTCACTGTTTTTGGACCCCTTCTGTACCTAAAGGGTAACTCCAGCTGTATTGGACTATCTGTGCTACTTGTAATGGGAATATCTTGTTTAGAAGCACCACAATTTTCATTTGGATTTTAAAAAGGAATTTGTAGATCGTTCTTTTTGCTAGCAGCTTTTTTAAGGTATTAGGGCCAGTTCACACTAAAACGTGTGCAAGTGTTGCCAAATTCACTGCAACGTGCAAATAGCAGCACAAGCATTCTTTTTTCAGATCATGCCGCACTAAACTAGATGGTACACTGCATTTGTGAGATACCTTAAGGGTGCCAATAACAATTAATGGCACCCCACACTGGTCTTGCAAGGGCAGTGTGTTCGCGTGCAGTGCGGGAAATGTGCAGAGAACGTGCCTTTCCAGCACCGTGCTCCAGTGTGCACCGGCTATAAGTTTTGTTATTTGTAAAATTATGAAAAAACTTACCATACATGCTCCATGCTTGTCATATATCACATAGGAATATTACATCCCACATTAAGACACGTGAGAACTGGCTGCTACAATGTTGCTTTCAAACAATACAAAGGTGCCAACTTTGCCTCCCTGAAATGTCTGCGTTATGTAAGTGGGAGATATGGAGTGTATTACACACCACAGAGGAGTACGGTGCCCATCTCTGCCCATCACCAGGAGCCTTTCTAATGCCCCCTACAGACATCAGACATGCCGAGATCTATAAACATGCAACATTCCATCACGTGAACTCTCCTGTTTGTCTTTATGGGGAGATGAAGGGAAGCAATAAAAAGAAGAAAATCTAAATCAGGAGCTGATGATGCACCGACCTCTATGGTAGACCAGGATTAGCTGCTCCCCGTGTCCCGCCATGCACACCACAGGCCCCGGAAGACTGAGGATCTCCTTCTGAACTCCGCCCACACTGAAGATTCGGAGCAGCAAGGCGCTGGTAGCGCAGGCCACCCAGCCCAGGCCCAGGCAGACAGCCTGGAGATCTTCTCCTTTGGGCATATCCACCATCCAATCCTTACTGTTGTCCCAGGAGCTGAAGTGCAGGCACTGGAGTTTGCTAAGTGTGGAGGGAACAAGGATCAGAGTTACACATCAGAGACATCGGAAGATTACAAGGCAGGAACGGGAAATAATTACTGGATACAATAAAACTCGGGATAATTCTAATCACTGGATACAATAAATCCCGGGATAATTCCAATCACTGGATACAATAAGGCTACTTTCACACTGAGGCGCTTTACAGGCGTTTTAGGGCTAAAAATAGCGCCTCTCCTGTCACTCCAGTGTGAGAGCCCGAGTACTTTCACACTGGAGCGGTGCGCTTGCGGGGCGTTAAAAAAGTGTCATGCAAGCAGCATCTTTGGGGCGGTTTAGGAGCGGTGAATACACCACTCCTAAGACGTCCCAGCCCATTGAAATGAATGGGCACTGCTGCCGAAGCGCCTGCTAAAATAGCGGCGCTTTATCGCCGATGCGCCAGTGTGAAAGTGCCCTAAATACCAGGATAATTCTAATGACTGGATACAATAAATCCCGGGATAATTTTAAATCACTGGATACAATAAAACCCAGGATAATTTTAAAATCACTGGATACAATAAATCCCGGGATAATTATAATCACCAGATATAATAAATCCTAAAACTGGCCCCTCCCTTTTCATTCATTGGATTTCAGTTGTGTCAATCATGGAGGCTCATCACATGTGGGCATTACCTAGGGCGGTCTGTAAATACCACCTGTCTAGGAGTGCCCACTCCTCCAGACTGACATCCACCCCATAGCAATAGGCTACAGCACTGGGGCTGTGGGTGAACGCCCCCATTCTCCTGGGTGTATACCCACCTTGCCAGCTCCTCTGTGCCTTCACAAGCCAGGAGCACGGCCTCCTGGGACATGTCTGCTATAGTATGGTTCAAGGTGTTGGTGAGGTGCATGGCGTGATGTATGGCGGTGTCGTGAAATTCCACATCGATGGCATTGTCCTGCTCGTCATTATAACAGCGAATCACTCCTATGGAATTCCACATCTGATAGGAAAAACAAACAGTATAATACATGCAGTATATACACAGCGTAAAGCAGAACTCCAGCCAATAAGAAGATAAAAATGAATAGGTCAATAAAAGAAAAAAATAACAAAACCACCTTTAGCTGCAATAAACACCTTCAATGCAGAAATGTCCTCCTGCATTATTCAGCCCACTTCCTCTGAGCCTCGGTCGTCCAGGACCCCTATGCTCCCCCAATGCCCAAGCTTGTCACAGGGCTGTGGATAAGGGGGTACCACTGGTCCTCCTGTACCAGGTCAGCAGGGGGGCTCAGGCAGGAGGGTGAACTGGATGTGGGCAGGGAGGTCGATCGGTGTGACAGGGGGGGGCAATTACTGGAACAAATCACCTGTATGGCTCTCTCTGCAGCAGCTGAAAGCTGGCCGATTCTTCTCTCCCTCCTACCGGCTTTCAACTGCTGCACAGAAAGCCATACAGGGGATCGGTTCCAGTAATGGCCCACCCCCCTCCCCCCCTGCTACACCCATCACCGTCCCTGTGGACCATACGTTTTCTCCCCTGTTGCCCTGGCCCCCCTACCCCCGCAGTGCTGCCAGCTCCCCTCCTCTCCTTCCCGCTGGCAGCTGCAGGCACACAATAGGATCCTTCAGGATGAAGAGTGGGGGAAGGGTCCAGTCAATAGGTCATATTTACCAGCCCCTTCCTTTCCCGAATGAACACAATGAGTGGTCTGTACCGATCATCACTGTGTTCATTCATAGCTGAAGCATAGTACCTGTGTTTATTTGGGTGAGGGACCTGTCAGGTTGGCTGTATGGGGCTGCGTGTTTTCTGACAGCAGCACTGTGTGCAGATTCCTGTGTATGACTTCATCCCGCATTGCACTCCTCCCACTCTTCTCTATGGAAGGGGACACTCACCATAAACCTCGGTGTGCTGGCAAATAAGTACAGTAATCTGTCCTGTTACCAGTTTCCAGCTGGCAGTTGCTGCAGCACCCATCTACCCCATCGCCCAATCCAGGGACGTGTGAGACGGGAATATTGAGTGATACTCACCATGAAGCGGTGCATGAGATGGGTTGGGGTGGAGCCCGGTTGGAAGGGTTTCTGCGGTGGCGTTGGCATCGGACCGCTATAAACCGGCTTTGAGGGGAAAGATGGAACTGGATCTGCGATGGTGGAGCGGTCATCCTCATCGGCCCCGCCGGGCTTCCCCACATCGACCGACTTTAGAGACGGGACATCTAAGGCAAGAAAAAGTATAAAGGTAAACAATTCTGGGGTACAGGTGGAGAGCAAATGCAGAGAGGTGCACGTCCATGTATCTTCTTCCACTGGAAAAAAACCCGAACCCGGGGAGTTCAATATAAAAACCTGAACTTCTATCCAGGCGGAACATTAATAAAGCAATGGTGTGGCCCTACACCATTGAGATCCCTAAGTCATACCACCAATAATAATAATAAAATTATACCGTACACTATTAAAGCGCAGCGATGTGCCCGACGTGCTCAGCGATATTCTTCTGAAAAAGCTCAGACATCCAGGACGCACACATGGAGGCTTTTTTTTTTTTTAATTCAGTTGCAAAGAATTTTACTAGAATCACTGTATGGCTTCTCTTTACATCACTGCTCCAACAGGACAGGACTCCGCCCAATGTGTTTTGTCCTTAATCAGGGTTAAATCAGACAGTCACCATGAATCCTATGATTAAACTTTGACCAAATTGCATCAACGTGCAACTGGAACCTGTTTTTTATTACATACCTTATCTTGGACTGAGTGATGTAATTTTTTTTGGGTCTCGTGCTTCTCTAAGCAAAGAGGGCAGATCATGGCCGGGGGAAGGATGCTTTACAAAGCTTCCTGAAAACATCCCAGCCCCCCGGCCTCAGTACTCCTCTCAGGAGCCCTCAGTCCCATCCAAGCAGTGGGAGGAGTTATGCAAATATCAAAATGCCTTGATGGGTGGGTGTCAGTCTGGAGGAGGAAGGCTGTATTTGCATAGCCAATGCCCACAGGTGATGCTGAGCCTCCACAACTGAAAGAAGTGAAATCCAATGAATGAAAGGGGTGGGGCCAGGGACAGGTTGGCTGGGGAGAAAAGGACGTCCTGCAGCCAGAAAACGAGGAGGGGCTCTATCGTCTAATGCACATGGTGAGAAGCTCACAGTGTGCAGTGAAATCAGAGGAAGCCGTTTCAGTCCAGGGGAGGAGCCGGTACACCTGTGCAAGACTGAAAGGGGGGCGGATTTTTATGCATTGTTTTTGCAATCAATAAAAATCATTATTGGGTCTCGGAATCCAAAAAGGCCCCTTTCACGCAGGCTGTCCGATCAGCTCCACCTGTCAGACCTGATCGGACCCCTCTATTCAGCCCTATAAAGCGGTGGATTGCTAGCAGTGACATGTCCGCAGACATCCACCGCTATCCAATCCAATAAATCCAGATGGAAGGAGGTCCTATTTGTCATCTGTCTGGCGGATCGGATGAAAAGGGACAGGCGATCCGTTTTCATTCGATCTCCCCATAGAGGAGGGCGGGGCTCCGACAGGTCCGTCTCCGCACAGCGAGTGGAGACTGACCGATCATCTGAGGGATCAGCGGATCGATCCCCCCACTGAGCATGTGGAATCCGGACAAGCACGCGTGAAAGGGGTCTTAGGCATTTTTTAGTTCCATAAGAAATGTATACAATCTTTTTTTCCTCTATATCATTGTTTAGCATGAGAGAGACATGTCAAGAGTGATAAAGATGCTGCCGCCCCAAATGAGTTACAATGTAGGAAAATCTCCCCCAATGGGGTTTTTCCGCAGCAAAAATACAATTGTTAGAAAAATAATTAAAAAGATTTTTTTTATTGAAAAATGGCAACGTAGCATTTATCTTTTTAATAATTTTTCTAACAATTGTATTTTTGCTGCGGAAAAACTGTTACAACATTTTTTTTTTTTTTTTAAACTAGATCATATTCTGCTCCAGAAGTAACAATGTCATCACCTAAAGAAGTCTCATCGTCATCCAGGATGGCGCGGGTTCTGGTCCGGCCTGATATGGGGACAAAGTTATCATCATCGTCCTCATTGCCGACCGACGCCTGCCGATCGATCATGTCCGTGTTCAGGAAGTCTTCATCATCGCCATCCTCATCAAACAACGCGTCGTAATCTTTGGTGGCGGCGGCGGAGGTCTTAGGAGGTAAAGAGAAGAACTTCAAATAGCTGTAAGCAGGGTGACTACACTAGCTGGTGTGATAGACTGTATGTTAGATTATAGGGGTCTCCAGACTATCACCCCAATGGGCCACATCCAGTCTGCAACAAGAAAACTACCTGGGGCTGGCAGTGGATGTGACAGTCTCTGTATTATAATATGGAGACTCATACATCCACGGCCAGCCATAATCCTCCCCCAATGCAGATTTCCCCCACCCCCTCTATGGGTGGTTGCTAGGACCACTGGCATCCTACCAACCAACGACATGGTTGCTCTGCCCCTAGCATTTATGGAGGAACTCTGCTGGGTACACACAGATATCAGGGGGGGGGGGGGCTCTGCTGGGCACACAGGTGGATGTCAGGAGGGCTCTGCTGGGCACGCATATAGATATTGAAGGGGGGGGGGGCTCTGCCAGGCACATACAGGGAAGGTGGAGGTCACACACACACACACGTGGATGTCGGGGGGGGGGGGGGAGATTGCAGGGAGGAAGGCGGCCCAAGCGGAAGTGGCAGTTCGTCGGTAATCGTGGTGCATCGCGGAATCAAATCGAATAGTTTACCAGATAATCAAATCGTGAGACCGGTGAAGATGCGCACCTCTAATGCCGGGGGGGGGGGGGGGGGTCTGCTGGGCACATATGTGAATGGTGGGTGGTGGGGGGTGGGCTGGGACTCTGCTTGGCACATGTGGATGTAAGTGGGTCTCAATGGGTAATGGGGTAAGTGCCCATTGCCCCCTCTGTCACATGGCTACAGGCAGAGATTCCTTAGTCTTATACAACCTCTCTCCAGACAGAAGACTTACAAGTCTCTAGCAGGTGAACAGACTTGGTTGGGAGTAAAGTGCAGGTGAATCCAATGATCATGTCTTTGGTATGCCGTATATAAAACGCATGGTTTACCTTCTCACCGCTGGACTTCGCATCGCCTTGGCAGACATTCTCCAGCATTCCGAGATTGCCCTCGTTATCAGTGTAGGCAACCTGTGGCAGTTTAGGGTGCCAGGCCAGAGCGCAGATGGTGAAGCCCTTCTCATGCTTAACCCTGGGAGAGAAAGCGGGAAAACAAAGTGTGGGCCTATTACAATTTATTTGGCTATAAAAGAGAATACATATAAATATTATATAATAATAGTGCATTTCTGAATCTGCCCCGAATGTTGAATAAAAAGCAGACGTCGTCATTGCCACATACATCTTGTTATATATCAGACCTCCCAGAGAACGAATACAGAACCGGATCGTTTCCTTCCCCCGTTATGTTGGTTATCTGAACGCTGTACAATGCAGATATTACCTTTCCAAGCAAGCTCTGGTACCCACGTTCCAGGCCACCATGCAGCCGTCAATGCTTCCTGCTATGATGTACTGTCCACAGGGAGACCAGGTGACCACATTCACAGGCTGCAAAGACACACAAATAAAAAAAAAAAAAATCACAGTGATGTCATAGTGGGAGCCGAGCCATAGGACAAAAAATGGTGGCTGAACCATGAAAAGGAGGGAAAATACAGGATGCCAGTTTTACCCCCTGTAGTCATTCTGATCAGTGACTATAGGGAATCTATTGAGTGTTTGGGTATATACCGTATACTGTACGTACTGTGCACTCTGGTGGCGGGTTGTTGTATATGGACGTGTCCATTGGTTGCCCCTCCTATACCGATGTAACATTATTGAATATATATTGTTATTAGATAATATGGATACTCACTATATATATATATATATATATATATATATATATATATATATATATATATAGATAGATAGATAGATAGATATATCTTTATTTACCCACAACACTTGCTTCCCCACTTCCCGCCCAAGGTGCGTCACATGACGTCTTTGACTTTGAGTGGGGATATCTGAAGGACGGGTACAGCGGCGGGCATCATTCAGATATCACCTTTTATTCAGCTGGCGATTCCCTGGACTGTAAAAACAATCATCCCGGCAGTTCAGCCTTTTGATCGGTCTAACAGGTGGCGGGAGGGGATGTCCCTCCCCTCCCGCCGCACTCCGGTCTCGCCCGTATGATCGGTGAACCGCAGAACTTATCAGTCGCCACCAGAAGTTTACCATAGAGATTTCTGGTGGTCATCTCTATGACACTCGGAGGCCCGGCTGCGACGTTATGACGTCACGTCCGGGCCAGCGGAAGTAAACAATGCTGGGGTTTGAGGCTGGAAAGCGGAATCCCCCCCCCTCCGGTGTCACATTTGGCACCTTTCAGGGGGGAGGGGGAGCAGATATCTGTCTAATCCAGGTATTTGCTCCCACTTCTGGGCATAGATAGCCGCAGTATCCGCCATGTCTGGCGCCTCCTCCGTCCCTGTCCCCCCCCACCACCGTCTTCTGGGAGACACACAGGTCCCAGAAGACAACAGGGACCAGTGAGATTGCGCACGCGCAGTAGGGAATGAGGCCGCAACTTCCTGATTCCCTTACCGAAGATGGCGGCGCCTCCACCAGAGAGACAGACCGGCTTTGCGTGCCGACATCGCGAGCGCCCTGGACAGGTAAGTGTCCATATTTTAAAAATCAGCAGCTGCAGTATTTGTAGCCGCTGACCTCAAAAAATAAAAAATTCCGTGGAACTCCGCTTTGAGGCCCGATTCTCACCATTGAGGGTGGTTGCGGGAATTGGACCCCTCTCAACACCCGCAACCACCTGCAGCTAAAATAGGCTTCTCTAAAGAACATACGTGGGGCTGCCATTCATTCTTAATGCCCACCCCCCTCCCCCACCGCATATAAAAACGCAGCGTGCTTGCGGGTGCGGGAACCACTGGGAAATAACATGGTGCATTTTCCCGGTTGCTGCCTTTTTCAAAATGGTGCAGGAAACTTTTTTTTTCCCTGCATAAAAAGCAAGAACAGCAAGGCCATTTAAATGAATCGGCCGCGTCGCCCCACAGAGCTGCAACAATGTGAACCTGGCCTAAGGGTTGTAACCCCCCAGGGCTGGCAAACATGGAGCAATGCCACATCTGGAGAGGAAACCTCCATAATTCAGGGATTTACCCCCCCCCCCAAAAAAATAAAAAAAATAACCAATCACAATAACAAACTTACCTTTTCACAATCAACAAACCTACCTGAGTTATAAAATTATCGGACAGGGAGAAGCTGCTCTTCCAGGTGCCCCGGTCATAAAAGTGAACGGCGTTCTCCACCGGGATCGCAAGCAACTGTCAAAAGAAATGCATTTGGTTAGAGGAGCATGGGAAAGACACATGGGGAGAGGTGGTATTGCTGCACACCCCAATAATTATAAAATGGGAAAGTTTCCCCCCCAAGAGGGGGTTTTTAGGCAGCAAGGTAAATAATTTAATCTGATATTATGTATAGAAAAGGTTTGTTTATTAGATTATACAAAGGATAATACTATGGTAGTTAAAATATGAGCTCTGGTAGGAGAATAAAAACTATTCCAGATACAAAAGTTGCAGAGAAAAAAATTTACATAAACACTACATATCGGAATGTCAGTTGTATAAAAGACGGACGCGTTTCGACCCATATGATTGGGGTCTTCTTCAGAGGATTTGTTTGCTGTAGGAGATATTGTAGGTACAGATGTCAAATTTTAACAGGTGATACAGAGACCATAATGTATATGGAAAACAGACGTGTCGTATATTTACCTAATGAAAAATGTATTCAGGAAAGGAAGCCTCCTACATAGAGATCCCTTAAAAACTTTATCATGAATAATCCGTCTGGCTGTTTAGATGTTGAGTTTTAAAAGCAGCGGCGAGCCTTCTGATCTCACAGGTTTGCTAATCTGACAGAACACTGCTGCTTTTAAAAAATCAACATCAAAACTGTGTGGCGGATTTGAAAATCCTGTATTTCACTGTATATAAGCTGAGTTCACTGTTAAAAACAAGTGTGAAATGCAAGACTCCGGTGGGTGTAACAAGATGTCCGCCTGCTGCCTTCTCACTGTACCCCTTACTGTGGACGGGTGTGGGGTGTAGCCAGATGGCGGCGACAGAACGTCACTTCCGTTACAAATTCTGACGGGGGTCGTCTAATCTGACGAAACACCGGCCCTACCAACGGCTCCGGTAAGCTTGGAAACGTCCAGGAAGCGAGGGGGCGGGGGGGAGGCAGCTCTCCCGTGGCCTATAAAAGAGATCTTGCGGCGAATACGCTGCCTGGACCACTTTTATCTGAAAGTCAGCTGTCTAAGGGGAAAAACAAAACAATACCGGGATTATTTTACACCGAAAATCATGATGTGCGTTCCCAGCAAGACGGTCAGCAAATAGGCTCCTTCCAGGCATGCCTGCCCCCCATCTATTATAATGCATTCGCTCCCACTATGGAGGATCTCCCTATGTACAGCGGCGTCAGGACTGCGGATAATATTGGGGTGCCAATGTCGCGGCCTCTGTACCGTACGCATGTATTTGCAAATGCATGCAAACTAAAAACCCCCGATTTTAAGGTGAACTGTATTAGCCTAGTCAACACGGGCGAATGTTAGGCGGCACCGGCCAGTTAAATAGAAACAGGCCGACATTCGGGCCTGTGTGTACCGCAGCCGGAGGCCTCTGTTGAAGGGGCGTGACCAAAAAAGAAAAATGTCTGCCGATCCGCATCCGGTCAGCGATCTCATCCTCCTGTTAGATCACAATAGCTCAGTGGGGGGGGGGGGGGATCTCTGTACTAACATCAGACTGTTAGTACAGCGGCTCCTCCTGTGCTCTTCAGGAAAAAAAAAAAAACTACTAGTGTTTACCAGGCATTAGACAGAACACAATTCGGTTTGTTGCAGGCTGGCAACAAAAGTTGGTTGGTGTGTGAGCTGTGAATTGTTCTTTGACATGCGTCGCCCTTCCATGTGCTTCTTGCTGTTATGGCCAGTTATAGGTTGGGGCAGTTACTGTTTCTTTGTACTATTAAAGGATTTGTAAAGGTTTGTTTTAAGTGTTGCAGAGGGGCCCCGATCCTCCTCTTCTGGGGTCCCTTAGCGGTGCTTCTGGCTCCTCCTCCTCGAGTGCCCCGTTAGAGAGCCGCTCTCCCTCGGGGAACAAGTGCGGGCATGCTCACGTGTCCTGCGGCTGCGTCCACTGACAGACTGCGGAACTTGGCCCCGCCCCCTGGGTCATTGGATTTGATTGACAGCAGAGGGAGCCAATGGCTGTGCTGCTATCAATCTATCCAATTAGGACCCGAGACACCGGCTGGAGCTGCTGTGCTCGTCCCCGTCGCTGGAAGGATCGGGTTCAGGTAAGTAAAAAGAGGGGCTCTGGGGGGGGGGGGCTGCTGCATCACAGGAGGTTTTTTACCTTAATGCATAGAATGCAAACCTCGAGGGTTTACAATCCCTTTAATTAGGAGACAACTGTGAATGAATGACGCAGCCTTGTGGGCGGACCCCTGCATGGCCGCGCTGTTTTCAAAGCGACAGCGGGTGCTGGGAGGGGATCACCTGCCTGCTGTCACGGGGGGGGGGAGGGGAGGGGGGGGGGAGGGATGGGGGAACGACGACCGAGTGATCAAATGACTTGTGATTGCTCAGTTCTCAGTCTGCTCAGAGCAAACAGCAATGACTGTCAGTCTCCGTTCTCCTGCTCAGTGGAGCACTGGCTGGACACAGCTGGCTCTGGCTACCCAGCCGCAAAGCTGGCTGCTTGGTGGATCCTGACAACATTGTCGGGATCTCTTTAGAGCCTGGAGCAGCTCTGTCGCCGTCAGCAATACTCCACTCTCAGCTGACTCAGGGTCATGAGAGAGCAAAAGTAAGTGCACTCCTGTCACCAACAAAAGAAGTATGACCCCAAGAAGCTTTAGCCAAAAAAAAAAAAAAAAGAGTGGGGGGGGATTGTAAAGGTGAAGCTCCTTGTTAAGTAATTTTAAGATAATGAAAAATACCATAAAGTTCCTTCATTTTGGCAACACTGAATTGTAACGCACGGAAAGTGTGACTCGTTCACCTAAAGCCGCCATGCTGCCTGGGCGGTGGCATTAGATACAAAAGGGGGGCGGGGCTCACCTTCCCGCTCCGGGGCTGCCACGCTAATCTGCAGATGGATTTGGCGTTGATCACATCGCTGCATTTTGGCAGCAGAGGAAGGTTGGCTTCACAAACCTAAAATTACAGGAAGACAAAAAGGGAAGGAGATTATCAAAGAAAAAAAATGCTGAACAAAGCAGCCGGATCATCAGCCTGAACGACCGCAACATACAGAGATATATAATGTAATAGGACCTATAATCACACAACATACAGGGATATATAATGTAATATGACATATAATCACACAACATACAGGATATATAATGTAATATGACATATAATCACACAACATACAGGATATATAATGTAATATGACATATAATCACACAACATACAGGGATATATAATGTAATATGACATATAATCACACAACATACAGGATATATAATGTAATAGTGACATATAATCACACAACATACAGGATATATAATGTAATATGACATATAATCACACAACATACAGAGATATATAATGTAATATGACATATAATCACACAACATACAGGATATATAATGTAATATGACATATAATCACACAACATACAGGATATATAATGTAATATGACATATAATCACACAACATACAGAGATATATAATGTAATATGACATATAATCACACAACATACAGGATATATAATGTAATATGACATATAATCACACAACATACAGGATATATAATGTAATATGACATATAATCACACAACATACAGGGATATATAATGTAATATGACATATAATCACACAACATACAGGGATATATAATGTAATATGACATATAATCACACAACATACAGGGATATATAATGTAATATGACATATAATCACACAACATACAGAGATATATAATGTAATATGACATATAATCACACAACATACAGGGATATATAATGTAATATGACATATAATCACACAACATACAGGATATATAATGTAATATGACATATAATCACACAACATACAGGATATATAATGTAATATGACATATAATCACACAACATACAGGATATATAATGTAATATGACATATAATCACACAACATACAGGATATATAATGTAATATGACATATAATCACACAACATACAGGATATATAATGTAATATGACATATAATCACACAACATACAGGGATATATAATGTAATATGACATATAATCACACAACATACAGAGATATATAATGTAATATGACATATAATCACACACATAGATTGGACTTGATGGACTTTTTTCAACCTCACCTACTATGTAATACTATGTAATACTATGTAATACTATGTAACCATCATCATCTCTACAGACAACATTCTACATGTTCACCAACCTGATCTTCAATCTTCCAGATTCTCACCGACCCGTCACAGCTGGAGGAGGCCTGAAGAAAAAAAAATATATACAGATCAATGATGAACGAGGCTGAAGAAAGTAGAAAACCAGCCTTTACCCCCCAGAAGTCACACAATGATGAGCCTGTCGAAAAGATAAAATATCATAAAACGGCCTTTGGTTACGTTATTCACCTTTCATCCAGAAATTACCCCCCCATAGTATTTTTTTTTTCTGCTACTAGATGTCTTCAGTCTGATAGCCAGCATCACTCAACCCCCTTACTCTGAGCCCAGGTCATCCTTGTTCCCAAAGCCTGTGACTGGACAGTGAAAGGAGAAGCAGCACAGTGATGCACTAATCTCCCCGTCACTCTGCTCTCTCCACCTATTAGCAGGCTCCTTCGTCAGCACATGAACGGCAGCACAAAAGGTTTTTCACCTTCATGCATAGAATGCAAACCTGGAGACTTTAAACCTCCTGTGTCCTGTGTTCTGTGGCTGTGCCCTGTTAGTTCGCCTTTTCTAAACATGATACGTGTTACACCCATATTCAGGTGTGATGAATGCAGCGACGTGACCCCTCCCCCCCCCCCCCCCCACTTTCACAGGGATCTTCTCCGCATGTCTGCTGCCACAATTCAAAGAAAAGATGTGGCCTTGCGGGGCTTCCCCCACCCGGCTACGTCACTCATTCACAGTGCTCTGTGGATGGGAAACTACAAGTACTGCACGCCTTTGAGGCTGTCGGGTTGTAGTTCTCAATGAACTACCGCGGTGCTGTTGAGCGATGTGGCAGTTCATTGAAAAAAAACTGAACGCTCATATGAGGTACGAGGTACACAGCTTACACAGAGCCTGCAAGCGCCCCCCATCTGCTGGTCCTGGGGGGCAATGCTTTCCAGGCTCCCAATGAAAAAAAAAAAAAATACTCTTTTACCTGCACAAAAGATGTACATTTATTTATTTTTATTTTAAAAAGGTGAATTTATCCTTTAAGAGTTTGTCTCATGCTTCACACAGTCCTTAGGCCTCCCCCATGGAAGTTACTCAACTGAAAACTTTTACAATATTAAACAATCCCCCCGGAGAAGAAGGGGAACTTCAGGTTGTACCCATGGCGGCTCACACGCTGTTAGGATTTCAGCAAACTTTAACCTTATTTTATTTTTTTTGTTATATTTTATTTGCATGTGAAGCTGCAATTTGGGGGAGAATAAAGGACAATTACTTCTGTTCTGTAGTGTGCAGGTCATTCCAATGCAATTGTTAAACACCTTTAAAAAAAAAAAAAAAAAAAAAGGAGAAAAAAAAGAAGATATCACGCATGCAGGGCCGGGACAAGGGGAGGGCGGGAGAGGCGGCTGGGTACTGTGGTATCATGTGAGGGGGGGAGGGGGGAGCACCACAAGGAGATTGGAGGGGGGGGGGGGGAGCACCACAAGGAGATTGGAGGGGGAGGGGATTTGTATTGAGAAGAGGAATTTGCAGAGAATTGTTCTAGGAGGGCAAGTCTGGGGGGGGGGGATTTGTGTTGGGAGGAGGGAAGAAAATTTGTTCTAGGAGGGGTGATTTGTGCTCTAAAAGTAATATGTGGGGATGGGGGGAGATTGGGGGGATTTGTGTTAAGAAGGGGAATTTGCAGAGCGGCAAGGGGTAAGAATTGTTCTAGGAGGGCAAGTTTGGGGGAATTTGTGTTGGGAGGAGGGAAGAGGATTTGTTCTAGGAGGGGGTGATTAGTGCTCTAAAAGTAATATGGTAAGATGGGGGGGGACCACACCCCAAGGAGATTGGGGGGATGGGAGGGGGGGTTGTGTTGAGAAAGGGAATTTGCAGAAGGGTAGGGGGCAAGAATTTTTCTAGGAGGGCAAGTTTGGGGGAGATTTGTGTTGGGCGGCGGGATGAAGGAAGAGGATTTGTTCTGGGAGGGGCAATTTGTGCTCTAAAAGTAATGTGGTAGAGGGAAAATATTTTGGGGGTTTTTTGCTGGGGGGGGGGGGGTATTTGTGCTAGTGGGGATGATTGGGGGGTATTTGTGCTAGTGGGGATGATTGGGGGGGGGGGTATTTGTGCTAGGAAGGATGATCGGGGGGGTATTTGTGCTAGTAGGGATGATGGGGGGGTATTTGTGCTAGTAGGGATGATTGGGGGGGGGGTATTTGTGCTAGTAGGTATGATTGGGGGGGGGGTATTTGTGCTAGTAGGGATGATTGGGGGGGGTATTTGTGCTAGTAGGGATGATTGGGGGGGTATTTGTGCTAGTAGGGATGATTGGGGGGGGTATTTGTGCTAGTAGGGATGATGGGGGGGGGGGTATTTGTGCTAGTAGGGATGATTGGGGGGATATTTGTGCTAGTAGGGATGATTGGGGGGGTATTTGTGCTAGTAGGGATGATTGGGGGGGTATTTGTGCTAGTAGGGATGATTGGGGGGATATTTGTGCTAGTAGGGATGATTGGGGGGGTATTTGTGCTAGTAGGGATGATTGGGGGGATATTTGTGCTAGTATGGATGATTGGGGGGGTATTTGTGCTAGTAGGGATGACGGGGGTGGGTATTTGTGCTAGTAGGGATGATTGGGGGGGGGGGTATTTGTGCTAGTAGGGATGATTGGGGGGGGGGTATTTGTGCTAGTAGGGATGATTGGGGGGGTATTTGTGCTAGTAGGGATGATTGGGGGGGTTTTTGTGCTAGTATGGATGATTGGGGGGGGGGTATTTGTGCTAGTAGGGATGATTGGGGGGTATTTGTGCTAGTAGGGATGATTGGGGGGGGGGTATTTGTGCTAGTATGGATGATTGGGGGGGTATTTGTGCTAGTATGGATGATTGGGGGGGGGTATTTGTGCTAGTAGGGATGATTGGGGGGGGGGGTATTTGTGCTAGTAGGGATGATTGGGGGGGGGGTATTTGTGCTAGTAGGGATGATTGGGGGGGGGTATTTGTGCTAGTAGGGATGATTGGGGGGGGGTATTTGTGCTAGTAGGGATGATTGGGGGGGGGTATTTGTGCTAGTAGGGATGATTGGGGGGGGGTATTTGTGCTAGTAGAGATGATTGGGGGGTATTTGTGCTAGTAGGGATGATTGGGGGGTATTTGTGCTAGTAGGGATGATTGTGGGGGTATTTGTGCTAGTAGGGATGATTGGGGGGTATTTGTGCTAGTATGGATGATTGGGGGGGTATTTGTGCTAGTAGGGATGATCGGGGGGTGTTTGTGCTAGTAGGGATGATTGGGGGGTATTTGTGCTAGTAGGGAAGACTGGGGGGTATTTGTGCTAGTAGGGATGACTGGGGGGTATTTGTGCTAGTAGGGATGATTGGGGGGGTATTTGTGCTAGTAGGGATGACTGGGGGGTATTTGTGCTAGTAGGGATGATTGGGGGGGTATTTGTGCTAGTAGGGAAGACTGGGGGGTATTTGTGCTAGTAGGGATGACTGGGGGGTATTTGTGCTAGTAGGGATGATTGGGGGGGTATTTGTGCTAGTAGGGATGACTGGGGGGTATTTGTGCTAGTAGGGATGATTGGGGGGGTATTTGTGCTAGTAGGGATGATTGGGGGGGTATTTGTGCTAGTAGGGATGATTGGGGGGGTATTTGTGCTAGTAGGGATGATTGGGGGGGTATTTGTGCTAGTAGGGATGATTGGGGGGGGGGTATTTGTGCTAGTAGGGATGATTTGGGGGGGGTATTTGTGCTAGTAGGGATGATGGGGGGGTATTTGTGCTAGTAGGGATGATTGGGGGGGTATTTGTGCTAGTAGGGCTGTTTGGGGGGGTATTTGTGTTAGGAGGGGATACTTGTGGGGGAAATTTGCACTAGGATGGGGGATTGGAATGTGTGCTGGAAGGGGAGATTTGTGTTTGGAGGGGGAATTTTCTCTTTTGGGGGGGCACATGGGGGGAGAGAGGAGAGATGGGGGGGGGCGGATTTGTACTGGGAGGAGGGGAAGTTATGCTCAGGGGGTCAGCATGCAGATAAGAGCTCCATTTTTTCGGGAGAGGATTTTGGCTGACACCTAATTCTCAGACATCTTGGCGGGGGAGGGCACAGATTGGCATGCTCCCCGGGCGCTGCCCTCTTGGCATTGCTGAGGATTTCATATTCCATGGAACAGGCGCAGGAAGAAAGGATTCTGGGAAATGCGGAGTCGTTGGCACGGACAGAGCTATGAGAAATGTACATTTTTTTTGGGCTGTTTTAGAAACTTAAAAGAAAGGCTGCGGAATGGAAATTGTAATTTTTATTGAAACAAAATTAACAAAATTAATTATCAAAAATGAAAGTTTCACTTAACCCTTTCCTGAAGAAAGAGATTCACTAAGAGGGAACATTACTGTATAACACGGGACGCTCCCCAATGCAAAAAATCCAAATAAATCTCACCAAATAATCTTCTTTGGGGTCGAAAGAAACGCTCAGCACCGGCGCCTCGTGTCCGCGTAACGTCTTCTGCACGCTGCTGTCCTCCACCTGCACCACCTTCACCAGGAAATCGCTGCAAGGAGGAAAAAAAATACAGAAATGTCTCATTGTGGAGGGAAGATCGCACTACAGAGGGAGAAAAATGCGGTCCATAGATTCCTCTACAGAGGGGATTCTACACAACTCATTTCTATAAACCCTGAAATGAATGATCGGAGCAGCGGGCCCGGGTCACATGTCCAGGAATAGACCAAAGTTTAATTTGCAAAGTCCTCCCTCGCCTCCACCTCACACACTACGGGAGGGATTTACTCAAGTCAAACAGACGGGGCACTTTGCAGGGGCATTTGCTCCAGAGCTTAGTCAATGAGGGGGAGGGGCTCTGCAGGCTTCCATCATCCAATCATGTGTGAGCAAAAATGACGGGTTTTTTTTCCCCTAAGTGAAGCTCTGATACAAATTCCCTTGCAAAGTGCACAAGCTCATTTACCTTTAGTAAATCAACCCCCTGTTTTTTTTTTTTTTTATTATTATTACCTGGTACCAGAAGGACACAAAGCTCCATCGTTGTTGTGGTGTCATCACAGGAGCTCTTCTCAGGGATAGAGCCAGTGAGGGTGCAACACATCTCTTCCTTCTGGTGCCCTGCAGAGCCAATTATCCATCTCCACCTAACCACACATCACTGTAGTCCTGATGTTTGCACACGGGGGGGGGCTTGTGCTGGACTTGGGGGGGGGGGGGGGAGTACACCTCACTTGAGGGAGCATCAGGTATCTATTCTGTTTAAAGAGTTACTAAGTCTTTTTAACCACTTCCCATTTGGGCCGATTCTGGCACTTCTCTCCTACATGTAAACATCATCTTTTTTTGCTAGAAAATTACTCAGAACCACCAAACATTATACATGGTTTTTTTTTTAGCAGACACCCTGCGGAATAAAATGGCGGTCGTTGCAACTTTTTATGTCACATGGTATTTCCGCAACAATTTTTCAAACACGTTTTTTTTTGGGGGGGGAGAAAAAAAACAAAACCATGAAAGGACGGAGCCTCTTTCTGAGATTTGGTGTTTACAAGTTAAAAACAGTTTTTTCTAGCTAGAAAATTACTTGGAACCCCTAAACATGTACATGTATATATATATATATATATATATATATATATATATATATATATATATATATATATATATATACATATATATATATATATATATATATATACACACACACATATATATATATATATACATATTATATATATATATATATATTTTTTTTTTCATAACACCCTAGAGGATAAAATGGCGCTCGTTGCAATACTTTTTGTCACACCGTACTTGCGCAGCGGTCTTACAAGTGCACTTTTTTGAATGAAAAAATAAGACAACAGTAAAGTTAACCCAATTTTTCTTTATATTGTGAAAGATAATGTTACACCGAGTAAATTGATACCCGACATGTCACGCTTCAAAATTGCGGCCGCTCCTGGAATAGCGTCAAACTTTTACCCTTAAAAATCTCCATAGGCGACGTTTAAAAATTTCTACAGGTTGCATATTTAGAGTTACAGAGGATGTCTAAGGCTAGAATTATTGCTCTCGCTCCAACGATCGTGGGGATACCTCACATGGTATGGTTTGAACACCGTTTTCATATGCGGGCGCTGCTCACCTATGTGTTCGCTTCTGCACGCAAGCTCGGCGGGACGGGGGGCATTTAAAAAATTTTTTATTCTTATTTATTTTACCTTTTATTTTTAATTTTTACACTGTTCTTTTTTTTTTTTTTTTTTTTGTAAAAAGCATGACAGGACCTCTTAAATATGAGATCTGGGGGGTCAAAAAAGACCTCACATCTCATATTTACACTAAAATGCAATAAAAAAAAATGAAAAAAAAAATAAAATTAAGTAAAAAAATTTCCCTTTAAGAGCTATGGGCGTTTTGACGTCGCTTCTGCTCTGCAGTGGTATGACGACGGGTGGGGGCCATCTTCCCCCTCACTCATCTCCATGCCACACACAGAACGAGATCGCCTCCAGGAAGCGGAGAAAGGCACCGGAGCTCCCGCGGCGAATCCGCTGCAGAGACCACTTTTATCTGAAAGAGGACCGCCTGCTGAAGAAGAAGATACCGGGGTTATGGTAGCTATCTGCTGCCATAACATCAATATTCCTCTTAAAAGTAGCGTCGTAAAACGACGGCGGGCGGTCCGTAAGTGGTTAATGAATTAAACAAAGCAGTAAAGTTAGCCCAATTTTTTATTTTTTTTTTGTACAAATGTGAAAGCTGATGTTACGCCGAGTAACTAGATACCCAACATGTCACGCTCTAAAATTGCGCACGCTTGTGGAATGCGGCCAAACGTTGGTACTTAAAAATCTCCATAGGTGACAATTTAAAAAATTTTACAGGTTACATATTTAGAGTTACAGAGGAGGTCGAGGGCTAGAATTATTGCTCTCACTCTAACGATCGCGGCGATACCTCACATGTTTGGTTTGAACATATAGTAAAAAAACTTTTATTTTATATATATATATATATATCTCAACAAGCAATCAACAGCATAAAATGAAACCCTGACGAGACACTCACCCGGACCCCGCTGCGACTCTTGTTCCATCGGTGTTAAAAACCACGTGATTGGCGTTGGTGGTGAAACGCGTCAGTATTCCGTCCGGGTCCCCACTGGGAAACGTATGAAGCTGTATTGCGTTGTTGGAGGAGGCAGTGACCACCTTCCCGTTCTGTGACGGTATGAATTGCATTGAGTGTTATTAGGTATAGAGCAGAGCACACAAAAATAATAATAATAAACTGCCAGGAGATTGTTGGCAGAAAAGACATAAGAAGTCCCCAGCAATTTTTTTTTTTTTTTTTTTTTTTTTTGTCTTTCAAAACTTTAAGCCACCAAATATCCGCAGACAACAGCAGTTGGCCAATCAGGTCAGACTGAGACAATGTCACCTAGGAGGTTTTTTTTTTTTCAGCCAACACCGATCGTTTACAGACCAGAAGGCTCTCTACACATCTGCAGGTCACTCACATGGATTAACCCCTTCCTGCCCAACCCAGCATCACTTTATCCACTTAACCTGCTTGCCGACCAGCCGCCGTCATTATACTGCAGCAGATCGGCACGATCCCGCCAACCGTCGTAGCTGTACGTCGGTCCCTTTAAGCGGGATAGCAGGTGCGAGCGCCCGCTGCACAGTGGGGGTGCCGATGCTCGTGACCGGCGGTCGCGGTGACCGCCGGCCACGAGCGATCACGGGCACGAGAGGCAGAACAGGGACGTGTGTGTGTAAACACACATCCCAGTTCTGTGAGGAGAGGAGAGAGAGATTGTGAGTTCCTATGAGCTGGGAACCCCGATCTCTCATCTCCTATAGTCACTCCCATCCCCCACAGTTAGAACACACACCTAGGGAACACATTTAACCCCTTGACCCCTTCCCAGCCAGTGACATCAATACAGTAGTCAGTGCATTTTCTTATAGCACTGATCACTGTATAACTGTCAATCGACCCAAAAATGTGTCAAAAGTGTCCGATGTGTCCCCCATGATGTCGCAGTCTCAATAAAAAAATCGCAGATCGCCACCATTACTAGAAAAAAATTAATAAAAATAAAAATCGCAATAAGCGTATATTGATTGGTTTGCACAAAAGTTATCATGTCTACAAAATAGGGGATTGATTTATGGCATTTTCTATTATAATTTTTTTTTTTTTATAGCGGGAGTGTGACATTGCGGCGCACAGATCGGACACTTGACACTTTATACCGCGATCAGTGCTAAAAAAATGCATTGATTACTGTATAAATGTCACTGGCATGGAAGGAGTTGAATGTGTTCCCTGGGAGGTGTTTCTAACTGTTGGGGGAGGGGACTGATGGAGTACAGAGAGATCGCTGTTCCTAATCACTAGGGAGAGACAATCGCTCTGTACTCCCCTGACAGACCGGGGATCTGTTTGTTTACATTGACAGATCCCTGTTCTGTCTCTCTGTGGAGCGATCGTTGGTGGACATCGCGGGCGCCGGCCACGCGCATCAGCTCCCCCGCCACACACCGCCGCTCGCCTGCTACAGCTGTAAAACAGACTGAAGTACAGCAGCGGCGATTCGTAGGAACGAGCCGAACTGCCACAGTATAATGATGGCGGCTGGTGGGCATGTGGTTGAATAGTTCTGAATGCCGGGGGGGGGTTGGCAGATGGATCACCAACCATGTGACCACTGTCACAATGGTCACATGATTGGAAGCCAGTCCCACCGGCTACCAATCTTCAACCCAAAAATTTGTGCTGGCAGCACTCAGCACAGAAATATCAGCCGCCAAGCAACACATATGCATGGCGTGTGCGTGTTAAAGCCCCGCCCCTTTTGCTGCTGCACATGTGTTGGGCATAAAGGGGTTAAATCATTCAGATCCGTTCAATGATTGAAAAGCGAGTACTTTTGGGATGGCGCTCAGACAATAGCAGCCATCGCATTTCTCTACGCCAGGGTTGGCAACATTGGCACTTCCAACCGTGGTGAAACGCATGAGACGGTGCAAGACTGACAGCCACAGGTGTGACCCACAGGAGGCATGATGGGATTTGTAGTTTCAGCACAGCTGGGCTGCCAAGGTTTCCTGCCCCAAGAACAGGTTTCTACATATCACTCCACCACCAAACTCAGCAGAGGTCTCCTTTATATATATATATATATATATCTCTATATATATCTCTATATCTATCTCTCTATCCATATTATATTATATATATATATATATATATATATATATATATATATATATATATATATATATATATATATATATATATATATATATATATGAATGAGGTATTATGAGAGTCTTTGAGGTCACTCAATTACCGTATTTATCCAAATATAACACGCACTTTTTTTTCCCCTTAAAATCAGAGGAAAATTGCGTGTTATACGCCGATCCCTGCTATCTCTGAGGGAAGAGGAGCGAGCGCCGCTGGATTACACAGAGCTGCGATCTCCTGTGTACCTGGCGCTCTGTCACACACAGCCACGCCTCCTGGCCCGGCATTGGGCCACTGTTCTGCCTATCATATGAGCAGGGCCGGGAGGCGTGGCTGTGAGTGACGGAGCGCCGGGTACACAGGCAATGTATGTAATTTAGCGCTGCTCGCTCCTCCTCTTCCCTCGGAGACAGCAGGGATAATCCAACACTGGTGAAGCTGCATTGATGGGAAAGGTGAGGCTGCAGATGGGCACTGAGCAGGGTGCATTGATGGGCAATTTAGAGGCTGCAGATGGGCACTGGCGAGGCTTCATTGATGGGAAAGGTGAGGCTGCAGATGGGCACTGGTGAGGCTGCATTGATGGGAAAGGTGAGGCTGCATTGATGGGAAAGGTGAGGCTGCATTGATGAGAAAGGTGAGGCTGCATTGATGAGAAAGGTGAGGCTGCATTGATGAGAAAGGTGAGGCTGCATTGATGGGAAAGGTGAGGCTGCATTGATGGGAAAGGTGAGGCTGCATTGATGAGAAAGGTGAGGCTGCATTGATGAGAAAGGTGAGGCTGCATTGATGAGAAAGGTGAGGCTGCATTGATGAGAAAGGTGAGGCTGCATTGATGAGAAAGGTGAGGCTGCATTGATGAGAAAGGTGAGGCTGCATTGATGAGAAAGGTGAGGAAGCATTGATGAGAAAGGTGAGGCTGCATTGATGAGAAAGGTGAGGCTGCATTGATGAGAAAGGTGAGGCTGCATTGATGGGCACTGGTGGGGCTGCATTGATGGGCACTGGTGAGGCTGCATAGATGAGAAAGGTGAGGCTGCAGATGGGCACTGGTGAGGCTTCATTGATGACAAAGGTGAGGCTGCAATGATGCAAAAGGTTAGGCTGCAGATGGGCACTGAGCAGGGTGCCTTGATGGGCAATTTAGAGGCTGCAGATGGGCACTGAGCAGGGTGCCTTGATGGGCAATTTAGAGGCTGCAGATGGGCACTGAGCAGGGTGCATTGATGGGCACTGGTGAGGGTGCAGATGGGCACTGGTGAGGCTTCATTGATGGGAAAGGTGAGCCTTCATATGGGCACTGGTGAGGCTGCATTGATGAGCTGTGACCCTCATTTTGCTTCAAAGTTCTTTATCTAAAATGTACGTTTTTTTTTACTTAAACTTCCCTCCTAAAATTGGGGTGCGTGTTATACACCGATAAATACGGTATATGGTTTTTTAATGTGTTTGCATACAATGGTTTTAACTTTATCAAATTAAAAAAAAATGTCACCAAATTTATGCGTGTGCCTACAAAGTCCATGTTTCTATTCCATTTTTTTCCAAACACAATTCCATTCTTGACCTAAGGGTTATATCACCACCTTCAGGAGTAAGGTCAAGAATGGAAGTGCTGCTGTGTCCATCAATGAACAAGAGAGAAGCAACATTTTCCTTTTTAATGAGCTTCACATATTCCCCCCTCTCTGACCAGCCATTAGGAGCAGAGGGGAAGCCCTACCACCAGCCAATCACGCTCCACCTTATCCGGAAGTACTGGGTAACTTTCTTTGCTCCCCCCCACAGCCAATGGAATGGTGGGAGCAGGAGGAATGTGAATATGAGCTACTGGGAAGGTGGGCATTGAAGATGAACTCCGGGATTAAGCCTCCCTTCCCTCTCCCCAAACATGTGTGCAGGTGTGGACTCTGCATTCGGATCCGCCCACCCGTGCTCCGGGGCGAATGTCCAAAATTTGACCGTGAAGCCACCGAGTCCACACCCACTTCTATGGGCAGCCTGCATGCACCTTTGCGCTGGATGCACCAAAAGGTGGCACTGCACAATAAACAGGACTAAGCATCTGTCTGAATGGGCCCCGAAAGACATTTATATGCCGATTGAAGTACAGTAAAATCTTGGTTAGAGAGCGTTTTGCAAGACAAGCTAAATTTTTAAATTAGTTTTGACTTGATATACAAGTAGCGTCACAACTGTGTATAAAAAGGAGAGAGGCGCCTCTAAGTGTAGCAATATGGTTACATTTAATGAAGTTACAACATTCAGCAATGCACATGGTTGACGATTAAAAAAGGCACATCTAAGTATGCCAGCATCCGGGGAAAAGCGCTCCACATAGACCATCCCCCGCACCACCATCAATGTCGTCCCCTCCATGAGCGGTTCAATCCTCGCTTTCAGATCGCTCGACTGCAGGGTAGTCTTCCCAGACACGATTGCAGGGTAGTCTTCCCGGACACGATTGCAGGGTAATCTTCCCGGACACGATTGAAGACTGACACCAGTGAGAGCCGGCAGTGTGGGGGATGGTCTATGTGAACCACTTTACCCTGGATGCCGGCATACTTAGATGTACCTCTTTTAATCATCAACCATGTGAGTTGCTAAATGTTGTACCTTCAATAAATGTAACCCTTACACTTAGAGGCGCCTCTTTTCTCTTTTATTCTCTGGAGCTCCTGCTGGATTTTGCCTCTAATCCCCTTGCAGATGGGCATTTTATGGTCACACAACCTGATCACATCGCTATAATCGTTTTATATGGACTATAAACTGAAGGACTTATGAATAAATAGTTGTGGAACGAATCATCCGAGTTTCCATTATTTCTTATGGGGAAATATGCTTTGATATACGAGTGCTTTGGATTACAAGCATGTTTCTGGAACAAATTATGCTCGCAATCCAAGGTATTACTGTATCTTCCTTTGATCAGCAGATGAAACAAAGCAGAATATATAAAAAAATAACAATGGTATTTTGCATCTATCTGGCCTCTGAACAATGTTTGTAAACCACGTAAAAAGGGCACATGATCCATTTTCTGACAGCAAGCGGTGTATTCACACAGCAACTACCGGCTGTCATTTTGACAGTCAGGAATTGCCAGCAAAAGTACCAGCAGGTTAGGTGGGCAATGAAGATGAACTCCAGGGATGAAGCCTCATTTTTCCTCTCCCAAAGAACATTAAAATAATATTTTGATTTATCTCTCACTTTTTTTGAAGCGTTAAAGGGGATACGTCACCTTTACATTTTTAAGATGAACTAACACTGACACCCTCCCCACCCCCCCTTCCCTCCCCCCAGTCCCCGCTGTACTTACCTCTGGGGTTGTCGAGCTGTCAGTACCCATGCAGTCTGTCCACTGGCCGGGGGTTTTGAAATGTCCACCTTTCTCCCTCTCCCCAATCAGAATCGATCTAGTGTGCCTCGGAAGCGCTGCACATAGAAGAGGGAGAAGTGCAGGGATTTCAAATCCCCCCCTCCGGCTGGACTGACTGCTGACATCTCGGCAGCATCAGAGCTAGGGGGCGAGCAGAATAGGGGGGGGAGCGAGCAGAAGGGGGGGGGCAGAAGGGGGGGAGGGGGCAGAAGGGGAGGAAGGGAGCAGAAGGGGAGGAAGGGAGCAGAAGGGGGGGGGAAGGGGCAGAAGGGGAGGAAGAGAGCAGAAGGGGGGGGAAGGGGCAGAAGGGGAGGAAGAGAGCAGAAGGGGGGGAAGGGAGCAGCAGGGGAGGAAGGGAGCAGCAGGGGAGGAAGGGAGCAGCAGGGGAGGAAGGGAGCAGCAGGGGAGGAAGGGGGCAGCAGGGGAGGAAGGGGGCAGCAGGGGAGGAAGGGGGCAGCAGGGGAGGAAGGGGGCAGCAGGGGAGGAAGGGGGCAGCAGGGGAGGAAGGGGGCAGCAGGGGAGGAAGGGGGCAGCAGGGGAGGAAGGGGGCAGGAGGGAGCAGAAGGGGGGAGGGAGCACAAGGGGGGGAGGGAGCACAAGGGGGGGAGGGAGCACAAGGGGGGGAGGGAGCACAAGGGGGGTCTGGTGTTAGTCCACCTTTATATTGTCTGTAAAGATGAACTAACCCTTTAAATTTTTATTTCTTGTAGTTTCATCGCCTGCAGCCAAGATGGGTGCTCCGACGACTGTACACGACCACTGAATGATAAACACATCAGAACTCCCTTTTGCAAAATACATGAAAGGAATGACCAGGAGATGTCCTCCATATGGAGAATGGTGGTGGAATGTGCTGCACTGAAGAAGCCTCGCAGGAAGGGTGAAATGTCCGGGAGGGACAAGAATGATGCCAAAGCCGGACATTTCAACAAGGAGACATTTTTGGGTAAAGGTGACCCTGTGTGGATTTTTCTTTCCTGCTCGGAGTTCAGCTTTAAACAAATGAAAACGTTGCTTTGCCCTGCATGGATGTAGCACAGATCTGCCCCAAGACCGACTCCCCCGGGGTCATCCACATCTAATAAACCGCAGAAAATAATCCGAATGGGGCTCAGAACGTCTGCTTACTTTTACAGCAAAGGAGTAGGCCTTTTCTCCAACATTGAAGGACTTCAGGTCATCGTCATCCAGATCCTCCCAGATACGAATGTCGCCATCACTGCCGCAAGTCACTATACAACTGCGTGGGGGGGAGGGGGGGGGGGAGTACGGGGTTAATAATTATAACATGTCTTCAATAGAATTGCAATACACGTTTGGTTTGCAAGAGCAAAAACAAAATAAATAAATCAGAACTTAGGAAGCAGCTTTGAGGTTTGCAACTTTGCTACTGCTGGTGCTCCCAATACTCTGGTTATGACTAAGGCCTTATAGGCTGAAACCCGTCAACTGACTTCATCTGCGTTTGTTCACTGTGGCTATTCAATAAAATGAAGAAATTTTAAGAGCAACAACCGGAGTGCGGATCATTTTTTCTACATTGCTCCCAATATTCTGCCAATCCCCCCCCCCCCCCCCCCCAAACCCCCCGCCCCTCCCCGCAGCATCGCCGGTCATCGAACCTCTGCAAGCCTCATTGGAGGACTACAGTATAATCTCAGGGCTTTGCTCTGCACTTGTGTGTATTAGAAGCTTTTGTCTTGTAAACCTTTCCTGGTCCAGAGTTCAGGCTGAACTTGCCGGGCAACAGACAAGATTTACACCAAGTGCCCCCCGGTTAAAACTCGTGTATGGGGCCTAAAAGGGAAAACTACCCTTTAGCCCCTGTGAGTGCCCCCATAGCAAGCAGCTTACTATGGAGGCCTTCATCGGGGGGGGGAGGGGCAAAAGAGGAGGTTCTGGGCTGCCCTGAGCAAAACCAGATCAGGTCATTTAGACAATTTTTTTTTAAATTAAACTAACAAAGTATTTTCCTTTTACAATCACTTCAATTTCCTCGGTCCTAATAGTTATACTTTTTGGAAGCCCCCCCAACATGGAAAGGTCCTGCAAACCCACACTATGTCCCCAATAAAAGAGTAAAAATTATAAATATATCATTTGTTGCATTTAAAATGGCACTAAAATGTATTATTCTGGAACAAAACGTCTTTACAAACGAGGCTTTTTATTAATGGAACACTAACAACAAAAATTAAAAATTAATGAAAAAAAAAAAAAACTTTTCATATTAGTAGGTAGAAAATTTGAAAAAAAAATTGAAGGGAAATATATATTTTTTTCACAATCAAAATTTATTGAAAGTTTATAACAGATGACAATATGACATCAAAAGGGGAAGGAGGAATTAAAGTGGCGCTCCACCCAAAAAGGGGAAGCTCTGCTTGTTGGCACCCTCCCACTGCCACATTTGGCACTTTTTTGAGGGGGGGAGGGGAGAGCGGGTACCTGGTTTGAAAAAGGTACCCGCTGCCACTTCTGGCTTAAATCGTCATTGCTGAACAATGTTTATAAACAATATTACTTTGTATCTCTCTATCTCCCATCTGTTTATAAACAATGTTACTTTCTATCTCTCTATCTCCCATCTGATCAATGTTTATAAAAAATGTTACTTTGTATCTCTCTAGCTGAATAATATATATAATCAGTGTCACATGGTCCATTTTCTGACAATAAAAGATTACACCTGCTGTATTTACACAACAGCTCCTGGCTGTCATTATGACAGCTGGGAATTGCCAGAAAGTGCCAGGTAGCAGAGGAGCAGGACAAGGAATACTACATACGTCCCGTGTACTTCAATGAAGTTTTTGGGGGGGGGCGTGTGTAGTACATCTCATGTCTTCAACTGGATAAGGAAAAATCTACTCCCTCTCTATGTGAAATTCATCCCCTTGATGTAAATGAAGTCACCGGCGTGTTTATTACAGGTGTTAAAAATCAGTTTCCTTGCACATGGGGGCAGCTCTATTGTTTATCACATACGCAGGCTGTACTATCTGTACAGCACAGTGACAGCACTGCAGGGAAGACTTCAGAGAGAACCCCCTCCCCCACCTCCTCACCTTCCGCTATCATCAAAGCTGACATCGGTGTGGCCCTCAGGGTGCCCGTATCGCATCATTTTCTTTTCGGCAGGCATGATCCACAATGGAAGGCGGAGACGTCCTCAGCACTATATAAAGATATAAACAGGTTAAAGGAGAACTCCACTCCCAGCTCTTATTTTCCCATAATCCCCCCCCCCTCCCCCCCAACACAGACTTATCAGAAAATCACAGGGGTGTAAGACTCTGGTCACCTTCTAATTTTCTAATATTTGTGCGTCTCGCGGCTTCCTCCGAAAAGTTCTAATCTTTTATTAAAGTGGAACTCCGGCCGGGCAAACCGCTCAATACACAGATGACGGAATCACTGAGGATTTGTAATGGACATCGGCCGCGCCTGCGACACATCGCTAGTTCCGGGGATCGATCCGCTATGCGTTACGATTGTCCTAATTACCGACTTGTGAATTGGCTTTACAGAATTAAACCTCCAATCAGTAAAGGGGGGGGTTGGGAACTTCCCGCCCCGTTGTCTGATTAGCTGAGGTGGAGGAGGGGCAGGCGCATGACATCACGATCTCCGACTCAACATAAGAATACAAAGCTTCCTGTGAATGGATGAGCAGCTCTCAGCCTGACTTGGGAGTGAGATGGAAAGTTCTCATCTGACTGCTGGAACACAGCGCTGTATACTGGAGGTGGGAGATCCTCCATGCAGAGTATACAGCGCTGTATACTGGAGGTGGGGGATCCTCCATGCAGAGTATACAGCGCTGTATACTGGAGGTGACGGATCCTCCATGCAGAGTATACAGCGCTGTATACTGGAGGTGGGGGATCCTCCATGCAGAGTATACAGCGCTGTATACTGGAGGTGGGGGATCCTCCATGCCGAGTATACAGCGCTGTATACTGGAGGTGACGGATCCTCCATGCAGAGTATACAGCGCTGTATACTGGAGGTGGGGGATCCTCCATGCAGAGTATACAGCGCTGTATACTGGAGGTGACGGATCCTCCATGCAGAGTATACAGCGCTGTATACTGGAGGTGACGGATCCTCCATGCAGAGTATACAGCGCTGTATACTGGAGGTGACGGATCCTCCATGCAGAGTATACAGCGCTGTATACTGGAGGTGGCGGATCCTCCATGCAGAGTATACATAGTGACAATGACCCCCCGGTGCTCCCGTGACCTCTGAGCACCACAGTGACCCCCCCCGGTGCTCCCGTGACCTCTGAGCACCAGTGACCCCCCGGTGCTCCCGTGACCTCTGAGCACCACAGTGACCCCCCCGGTGCTCCCGTGACCTCTGAGCACCACAGTGACCCCCCGGTGCTCCCGTGACCTCTGAGCACCACAGTGACCCCCCCAGTGCTCCCGTGACCTCTGAGCACCACAGTGACCCCCCGGTGCTCCCGTGACCTCTGAGCACCACAGTGACCCCCCGGTGCTCCCGTGACCTCTGAGCACCACAGTGACCCCCGGTGCTCCCGTGACCTCTGAGCACCACAGTGACCCCCCCCAGTGCTCCCGTGACCTCTGAGCACCACAGTGACCCCCCCCCAGTGCTCCCGTGACCTCTGAGTACCACAGTGACCCCCCGTGCTCCTGTGACCTCTGAGCACCACAGTGACCCCCCCGGTGCTCCCGTGACCTCTGAGCACCACAGTGACCCCCCCGGTGCTCCCGTGACCTCTGAGCACCACAGTGACCCCCCCGGTGCTCCCGTGACCTCTGAGCACCACAGTGACCCCCCCGGTGCTCCCGTGACCTCTGAGCACCACAGTGACCCCCCAGTGCTCCTGTGACCTCTGAGCACCACAGTGACCCCCCCGGTGCTCCCGTGACCTCTGAGCACCACAGTGACCCCCCCGGTGCTCCCGTGACCTCTGAGCACCACAGTGACCCCCCAGTGCTCCCGTGACCTCTGAGCACCACAGTGACCCCCGGTGCTCCTGTGATGCCTGATTATACAATGCCCCCCCCCCCCCGGTGTACTCCAGTGACCTCTCTATATTCTATGCGCCCTCGTCACCCAGTGATTGCAGCAAATCAGATAGAGCTTTCTTTTGGTGGTATTTAATCACCACGAGGGGGGGGGGTTAATTTTTTGTTAAAGAAATTTAAAAATAATTTTTTTAAAAAAACACAAAAAAACAACAACAATAACAACACATTTTTCTTTGTTTCTGTTATAAAACAGATAATCTATTTTATTCTGCTTCATCATTTATTTGGTGAAAATAACCCAAATCAGAGCACAGTAATACCTCGGATTGGGAGTGACGCGGTTAACGAGCGTTTCGCAATATGAGCTATTTTTTTTTTTTTTTTTTAAATCCTGCCTCGGTTTGCGAGCGTTGTCCCACAAGATGAGCAGGATTCAAGTCTCTACGGTGTGCAGTACCGCATGTGGCCAGAGGTGCGGAGGCGCCGGTGACACTCAGAAACACTGTTCCCGAGCCTCTCCGGCGCCCCCCCCACCTCTGGCCACATGCGGTACTGCATACAATAGAAGGCAATGCGGAACGAATTATCTGAGTTTCCATTATTTCTTATGGGGAAACTCGCTTTGATAGACGAGTGTTTTGGACTACAAGCATTCTTCTAGAACGAATTATGGTGAGCAGGTAATCATTTTTCCCATTTTTTTTTAATGCACTGTGACCAGAGCGATATAAATGTTACCATAGTAACACTGAACTACTCTGGGGAAGTAGATTAGGATTTTTTTTTTTTTTTAACACATTATGATTTCTTATAGCATTCACTTTCATTGGCACAAGCAACCATTTTTACTGAATGAAAATGGAATAATTCGATGTGTTTTGTGGTGATCAGTTGATTGGCCCGGCCTGTACCATGTGATCACTGCCATCAATCACACTTAACAAAACGATGGCATAAAAAAGGAAGCCAACCACGGTTTACAACTGTCAGGTGTGATCGGCTGTGATTGGTCTCTTGCAGGCCGGGCGGGTACAGCGATCGGTCATTAGCAGTGTCCAGCGGACAGAGATCGCACCCCCCCCTCCCGTTAGAGACACGTTTTGAGAGGACGTCCTTCCAGAACAAGCAGTGCCCCTACCCGGCCTATAGTAGGGCTGGGTGATTTTCTAAAAATAAATAAATAAATAAAATCCACGATTTTCTTAAAAAGAAAAAAAAAAAAAATCGATTCACGGCGAGTTATTTATTTATTTTTTTGGACACCGCGCCGGTCCTGAGGAGCTGCGGGCAGGAGTTTTTGGGTGAGGCCGTGGCTTTGCCTAAAAACTTCTGCCTGCAGCTCCTCAGGACCGGCGCGGTGAAAAAAAAAAAAATTGATTTGCTTAAATTTTGAATCGATTTGACCTCTCAGCTCGATTCAAGATTTAAATCGATTTTTTCACCCGCCCGGCCTATAGTACAATGAAGGTGTTAAAATGCCTGTAAACCCTCCATATACCCAGTGAAGTGACTGGCCTCAGAGATCAAACAAACCATAATAAGCTGTACCTGTTTATCTGCAGTCCTCTCTCTCCTCTACAGCTGTTCAGAGTGCTGAATTTATACAGCTTGTCTGAGATTTCAGAAAGCAGGAGGCGGGGAGCTGAAGTTAAGCTCTGCAGAGCTCTGCGAGAGCTGATTGCATGTGGAGGGACAACATCCCCCCCCCCCCCCCCGGTCTTCACACAGGAACAGAGCTGAGGCTCTCAATCACAGGCTGTGTGCTGGAGCTCCCTCCCCTGTCACCATTTATCTCTTGGTGTCAGCAAAACTTGTCAGAAGTGACTGATGCAGATAGCAGAGGAAGGAGGCAGCAGACAGGAAGGACACTTAGTGCTCTGGCCTGAGACAAGAACACACTATAGAGCGGGGGGGGGGGGCAACCTGGGGGCCCATCCAGCTGTTACAGAACTACAAGTCCCATCATGCCTCTGGGAGTCATTGTAACTGCCGGCCTTGCAATGCCTCATGGGAAATGTAGTGCCACAACAGCTGGAGGGCCCCCAGGTTGCCTCCCCCTGATCTAGAGGGAGATACTTTGTTCAGATTTCATGCCTGAGGTTTACATCAACTCCAAGCACTTTAGCAGCCGATTGAATCACTTCACTGAGTACACAGCTTCTCCATCTTCAATCCTTGTCCGGGGGCCTCTATTATCTGATCATGGCCGCTGACCCCCGCGTCTCAGGGAGTCTCCTTTCTCTTGCAGCATCCAATGGAGCCTCCCTTGTATGGAGGGACTAGAGTTGTCTCACTACACCGTGTGCATCAATAGAAACACACAGCCCCCTCCCCCATAGCCCAGGATGGCGAGGGTTCCTCCCTCTATTTGCAACAAACACGGAGTTACTCTTGAACTGCTTGCTGACCGATCGCCGTCATTATACTAAGTGTACGTTGGCAGGGAGGGGGGGGGGGGCGTGGCCGGAGGCCGTGATGTCCGCTGCCGACCCCCGATCGTTCCTGAAAGAGCCAGAACAGGGACCTGTCAATGTAAACAGACAGATTCTCATTCTGTCAGGGGAGTAGAGAGATCGTCTGTTCCTTAGTGATCAGGAACAGCGATCGGTCTCCTCCTCCTCCAGTCAGTCCCCTCCCCCCACAGTTAGAAACACCTCCCAGGGAACACATTTAACTCCTTCCCTGCCAGTGTCATTTACACAGTAATCAGTGCATTTTTATAGCTCTGATCGCTGTATAAAAGTCACTGGTCCAAAAAAAGTCAAAAAAGTTTCCAATCCTACCGCCACAAAGTCGCAGTCCCGCTAAAAATCGCAGATTGCCGCCATTACTAGAAAAAAAAAAAATTATAAACAAAACGAAAAATATATAGAAGAAGAATACATATCGGCCTCAACTGATGGAGAAATTAATTTTTTTCCTTTTGGATATTTATTATAGTAAAAAGAAAAAGAAAAATTGTTCTTTTTTCAAAATTGTCGCTTTTTTTTATGTTTATAGCGCAAAAAATAAAAAAAAAGCGCAGAGGTGACAAAATAGAAACCAAAAGAAAGCTGTATTTATGAAAAAAAAACAAAAAAAAAAAACAAAAAAAAAAAAGAAGGACATACATTTTGTTTGGGTACAGCATCGCACGACCGCGCAAATTGTCAGTTACAGAGACGCAGTGCCGTATCACAAAAAATGGCCTGGTCACGAAGGGGGAGGGGGGTAAATCTTTCCGGGGCTGAAGTCGTTAAAAAGCAGCGCATGCGGTGATCTGCAGCTCCTTCAAATGACTCGGCTGCAAAAATCGCACAGCAATGCGACACGTGATCTCCCCCCCCCCCAGTGTGAATTGTCCTGGAAGGAACTCGCAATCTGGGGGGTCCCGGCAGAGATTGGCGTTCATCGAGTGTAGGGAAAATCGCCGGTCCCTGTACTAGTATGGACCCCCCCAACCCCCCCCCCCCCACACCCCTCCAAAGGACGGCTCACGCTGATGTCATAGTTTGGGGCTTGTTCCGTGCGATGGTATGCGTTCCGTGCGATGGTATACGTTATTGTGCGTATTCCGTGCGATGGGGCCGCGTTCCGTGCAATGGGGCCGCGTTCCGTGCGTTGAGGCCGCGTTCCGTGCGTTGAGGCCGCGTTCCGTGCGTTGGGGCCGCGTTCCGTGCAATGGGGCCGCGTTCCGTGCGTTGAGGCCGCGTTCCGTGCGTTGGGGCCGCGTTCCGTGCGTTGGGGCCGCGTTCCGTGCGATGCCAAGCTGTTCGTGCAAGTATGCAGAACAGAGCGGGGGCGGTGCACCAACACACGTGACCGCGGTGTCTCCACCATTGCTGCAGCATGAAGGGGTCCTTGGAGTTCCTATCCAGAGATGGGGGAGGGGGGGGTCACACCTTTGTGATCGAGGGGCTCCCATCGGCCTCATTTCCTGTCTGGGGGGAAGGTTGTCACCGCTACAGGAAGTCAATTCTGACCGGTCGGTATTAATCCCCCCCCCCCCCCCAGGAAGGGTCAGCAACCTCACCGATGTCCCCAAAAGAGAGATCTCCCCTCACTTCCTGTCCTGGTGACACCATCAGGACCAGTGAGGGCAATAAATGGGGCTCCGACCCCTCCCCCTCCATCAGGGGCCCAACCAGACCCTAAGGGGGCCCCTCACTGAGGAGTAATGGCACTGCAAATGGGGCCCTCCCCCATGGAAGATTCCTTTATGTACAGCAACAAACCGGCCCAGCCCTCCCCCCATAAGACAAGAACCCCCCGGAACCCCTCGTACCTCTCCCGGCTCTTCTCGCTTTCAACTTTCGCGGGAAACCTGGCAGGAGCAGCTGGCGGGAAACTCCTCCCCCTCCGCCGTCATTGCCGCCAGCCAATCAGAGGCCACTGCCGGCCTCCAGACGTCTGCGCTCCACACGGCGTGCGTTTCAAACCTCGCTACCGCTCGGTTACGTTCAGGTGTTTCGTCACATTCGGCGACCTGTCAGAAGTGACGTTTCGTCGCGGCCATCTTGCTACACCCCGCACTCCTCCATATTAAGGATGCACTGAGAAGGAGGGAAAGCGGACATCTTGTTACACCCACCGGAGTTTTGCATTTTACACTTATTTTTAACAGTAAAGTGAGGCTATGTAGAGAAATACAGAAATTAGAACTCCGTCTGACTGGTTAGATGTTACATTTTAAAATCAGCAGCAAGCCCGAAGATCTCACAGGTTTGCTAATCCGACAGAAGTACGAACATCTAAACATTCAGACGGGGTTCTCAGTCCTGTACTTCATGATATAAACTTTACTGTTAAAAATAAGTGTAAAATGCAAAACTCCAGTGGGTGTAACAAGATGTCCGCTTTCCCCCCTTCTCAGTGCATCCTTACTATGGAGGAGTGCGGGGTGCAGCAAAATGGCGGCGACGGAACGTCACTTCCGTTGCACATTCTGACGGGTCGCCGAATCTGACGGAACAGGGGAACACCGCAACATGACTTCCGGGTCATCAGCCATCTTGTGATGGGAGGGGCCAACGGTGTAACTCTTTCCTGTCACAGCTGTGTTCTATAAAATCCCCCATGTTTATGTCTGAAGCTGAAGTTGGCTCCTTGTTCTGGGCCAGCTTCTTATTCAGGTTGGATCTTTATTCGCAAAAGTGATTATTTACTAAACAATCGTCTGCAGCGTTTATAATAATAATTGTGAACTTTAACAAGAATTCTGTCTCCCCTCCCCCTGCCATGTATATAAAGGGGTAATTCTCCATTAAAAATAACTTTTCCTATATGAAAACCATCTTGGATCACCCAAATCCCACTCATTGGGCGTCAGGGCTGGTGAAAGGTTTTATATCTAAGCGAAGGTGTATTTTGTCGTTTCCCCTCCCCCCATAAAAAAATACGGGATTTTCATATATTTACTTTGTATCTCACAGTAATGAGGGAGTTAAAAAAAAAATGCTTAAACTGCCAATAAATATACACAGGATCTGACAAAAGTTAGTACATTTTTTTGCTCGGGCCGAATTGAACTTTCCTATATAATAGGACGCCCAATGAGTATAAAACAAGTGGGATTTGGGTGAGCCAAGATGGTTTCTCACATAGAAAAGGTTATTTATTCAGAATGACCCCTTTAGATACATGGCAGTCAGCGAGACAGAATTGTTGTTAACCACTTGGCGTCCGCCCTATAGCCGAAAGACGGCTGCAGCGCTGACCTATTTGCCAGGAGGGCGTCCATGGACGTCCTCCCGTGCTCGAGCGGCCTGCGCGCCCCCTGCAGGGAGCGCGCGCCGCGCTCTGTGATCAGCGAGTCTGTGAGACTCCAAAAAAAGGGGGGGAGGGCTGAAAGATAACCCTAATGCCGCGTGCACACGAGCGGACTTTACGGCAGACTTTGTCCGGCGGACTTTCCGAATGAACAGACTTGCCTGCACAAGATTAACCAAAGTCCGACGGATTGGTACGTGATGACGTACGCCGGACTAAAACAAGGAAGTCCATAGGCAGTAGCCAATATCTGCCCTAGCGTCGGTTTTTATCCGCCGGACCGGCTTACAGACCAGCGGACTTTTCGATCGGACTCAAGTCCGTCGGACAGATTTGAAACATGTTTCATTTCTAGGTCCGTCGAACTTTTGAGAAAACAAAGTCCGCTGGAGCCCACACACGATCGAATTGTCCGACGGACTCCGGTACTCCGGACCAAGTATGCCGTAAAGTCCGGTCGTGTGTACGCGGCATAAGAAACGGTCAAAGGAGATCAACCACGGTGTATGAATTAAATAAGAGAAGCTTTATTGGTGAAGTACAAAATTATTACCAATATTCCAATCCAGGTGGGGACAGCCCTATCCTGGTTGGGTTATGTTCATGTAATTTGCAAAAAAAAATTCACGAATCGCTAATAAAATCACACTGTAATAAGACAATATTGTCACAAATTAAAAAGCGCTAATACATGAGCCCCACTATATCAAGATTAATACCAAAGACCAGGAGGAAAAATGAACCTGAAATGAGACTGAGTTTCCCAGGGGTGACACCCAAGGTAATTGTGGCAAGGGTGTCTCCAGCTAGCAATAAACTGCAGGAATCTACTGTTTTCAGTGATTGGCTGATATGTATCATGGAACGGGCCTTAGTTAAAGTGGAGTTCCGCCCACTTTTACAACTCTTCAGCATCCCTCACTAAACTGCGCACTGTAAACGAAATGGATAGTTTTTAATTTTTTTTCTCAGCACCTCCTGTATATCTGCTGTATTCATTTTTCACTTCCTTCTCCCTGGCCGTGGCCCATCGCATCATTTCCTGTTTTGCAATGCCTTCTGGGAAGGGGCGGCAACTTCCTCTGACACTGCCGTTGGCAACCTGACCTGAAACCTATCACACTGCTTGTGCTGCACTGAGCATGTGCGAGATCTGCAAGGGTGAGATCCAGGAAGAAATACAGTCTGGCTTCAGATGCCCACACTTAAGATGGCCACGGCCTGCTGTAAGTTTATAAAATAACAAACTACTGCTATAAACTAACAAAACAGACCTTAGTTTACAGACTAACTTTACTAGAATACATTAAGCTTGTGTATTATAGAGGTATTTGTATTTAAAAAGTATCATTTCAGCCGGAACACCACTGTTAGAATAATCGGCATCCTGTTGGTTGATTCGGTCAGATTTGATGCTGGATCAAGGGGAACAACATAGACACCCCAAGGTAAATTTCTGTATATATTGAGTCAATGTCAATAATGTGGGTGTTTGTCAGAATGTATACGGTCTCATATAGATGGCGGTTATGCCCCGTACACACGGTCAGACATCGATCGGACATTCCGACAACAAAATCCTAGGATTTTTTTCCGACGGATGTCGGCTCGAACTTGTCTTGCATACACACGGTCGCACAAAGTTGTCGGAAAATCCGATCGCCCTGAACGCGGTGACGTAAAACGCGTACGTCGGGACTATAAACGGGGCAGTGGCCAATAGCTTTCATCTCTTTATTTATTCTGAGCATGCGTGGCACTTTGTGCTTCGGATTTGTGTACACACCATTGGAATTTCCGACAACGGATTTTATATCCTGCTCTCAAACTTTGTGTGTCGGAAAATCCGATGGAAAATGTGTGATGGAGCCCACACACGGTCGGAAATTTCCGACAACAAGGTCCTGTCACACATTTTCCGTCGACCGTGTGTACGGGGCATTAGTCTGATATCACTGGAACAAGGGAATCATCAAATGGCAAAATATATGGCACTTTGCTTATCTATTTCTTCCAAAGTAAGAATCATATCCACCGATAGACAGAATCTGAACTGTGCTGCATACATCAAAGCAGGACCGTGGTTCTTCCCCTTTGACTGTTTCTTAGGGTTATGTTTTAGCCCTTCCCCCTCCCCCCCCTTTTTCATGTCCAAGGTTGCACGCTTTCTGGGAGATATACCGCCCTAAGGGCGAATCGGTGAGCTGGTTTACCATTATGGTTCACTAACTAAATATGCATAACAAGAAGGAGGGGGGGGGGGGGCGCCCACAGAGGGCATCTGAGATGTACCTCCATCCCGTATTTGGGTAAAGAGAAAAGACATTGGGGCTTTAAATGAAGCGGTGGACTGATTGGGGTAAAAAATGAAATTGAAACAGGTAATTTTTGCATATGTGTATTCAGTAGTAAACATCATAAATACAGGTAGCATGTACACGGCACATGGCATAACCAAGTACCAATGTTGATATAATAACATATAGCAATACATGATTAAAATCAAAGCAAAATAGTGTATATGAAAACATAGAGGCTGAGCAGCACATAACAAGGGGTATCATGAGTAAAACATTGAAATGTCATATAAAAGGTGTGTCAGATAGGGATCCTATTAGCGCATATAGCTACATCCTTGACGGCCGACGCGTTTCGTGTGAAAACACTTCCTCAGGGGGCGGATGCTAAAGGGTATCTGAAACAATAGAATATAGACTAATCAGATGATTAACTTAATACCACCAGAAGAGACAAAGTGTCCATTCTGGGTACTTAGGAAGTATACGGAGCTGTGATATGTGCGAGAGCTGAGCCAGTCCACCACTTCATTTAAAGTCCCAATGTCTTTTCTCTTTACTTTTAACTAAATATGCGGGATTCCTTCTTTGCTTTTTATAATTTAGTCTATGAGACTCGGCTGATCACAGATCAGAGTAAGGGTGTCGATCCCGACCCCTTACCACGTGATCAGCTGTCAGCCAATGACAGCTGATTATGTGGCGTAAACAGAGCCGGTAAAAAAAAAGAAACAGCAAATCAGCGGCGGCAGTAAGAGGGACATCAGTCCCGATCGTGGAGAGCCTCGGCACAGGCTTCTCTGCCCACCAGCGCCACCTACCAGTGCCCACAGTACCACCCATCAGTGCCCACAGTGCCACCTATAAATGTCACCAATCAGTGACTCATCACCAGTGCTGCCTATCAATACCAGCTACCAGTGCCCATCAGTGCCCATCAGTGCCACCCATCAGTGCCCACAGTACCACCCATCAGTGCCCACAGTGTTACCTATAAATGTCACCAATCAGTGACTCATCACCAGTGCTGCCTATCAATACCAGCTACCAGTGCCCATCAGTGCCCATCAGTGGCATTCATCAGCACACCTCCCATCTTTTTGAGATGGGAATGAGGGACACCTATCAGCAAAAGTATACAGGTATAGGACACGCCCCTTTCCACGCCCCCTAAAGGAGAATTGTACAAAAAAACAGGATTGGTTAAACCCACAAGTGCTTTTTTACCACTACTATTCCATTATTTTGGATTTTGGAATTTACAAATGCAGCAATTTAGAAATCAGATGAAAGGTTTAGCACTGGGAACCACTTTTTGATGGATAAAAAGTACATTTTATATACAACTATATAGATCAGACCAAAATGAGGGACAAATGAGGAGGAATGAGGGGCAGAGGGACATTTCTCCAAATCGGGGACAGTCCCTCGAAATCAGGGACAGTTGGGAGCTATGCATCAGTGCCACCCATCAGTGCAGCCTCATCAAGCTAAAAAAATGGTCTGGGCAGGAAGGGGGGGTTAAGTGCCCAGTAAGCAAGGGGTTAAAGTTCACAATTTTTTTTTATAAACCTTGCAGACGATTGTTTAGTAAATATTCACTTTTGTGAATAAAGATCCAACCTGAATAAGAAGCTGGCCGAATAAGGAGCCGACTTCAGCTTCATTGTTTATCTCAATAATAAAAAGAGAAATAAAATCATGTTTTATATATTTATAGATTCAGTCCAATGGGCAGGGGCGCTTTATACACCGCTCCTACACTGCGCCAAAGATGCTGCTTGCGGGACTTTTTTTCCTGTCCCGCAAGCGCACCGTCCAAAGCACTCGGGCTTTCACACTGGGGGGGAGGGGGGATGAGAGGCAGTTTTCAGGCGCTTTACAGGCACTATTTTTACCGCTAAAACGCTTGAAAACTGCCTCAGTGTGTACGGGGTCTTAGAGAGGAGACTGCGAGACAGACCTTCTCATCCAACATCAGTGCCTGATCTCACAAATGCTCTTCTGGAAGAATGGTCAAACATTCCCATAGACACCCTCCTAAACCTTGTGGACGGCCTTCCCAGAAGAGGTGAAGCTGTTATAGCTGCAAAGGGCGGAGCCAACTCAATATTGAACCCTCCGGACTAAGACTGGGAGGCCATTAAAGTTCATGTGTGTGTAAAGGCAGGCGTCCCAATACTTTTGACAATATGGTGTGTATATATATATGGTGCTATATATATATATAGCAGTTGTAAAAATTTAAATGGGTCCTCTTCGAAGGATAAATCTTTTTTCTTTTTTTTACTAACTTCTCATAGTCCACCCTCCTCATCAAAAAGTTTTTCTTTGTAGCTTCAAAATAACAACAGCGGGGGTTTTGTTTTGCCCTAATGGGGACAAATTCCTTCACTTCCTGTTATGAAGACACAACAGGAAATGTTGAAGTAGTGGCTGTCACGGGAACAGGTGTCCCCACTAGAAGTTTCCCTTGTTCCCGATCCGGATAACATTCCAGTGTTTGGATCACTAGTGATGAGGTCCGACATGATCCGGATCTGAATCCACAGCCAACCAGAAAACTCTCACCTGTATGGGCCAGTCATCTGCGGCCGAGGCAATCCTCGTCTCACAGCCGCATGTATACAAAGGATGTGCCAATACAGGCAGGCCCCTCCCTACTCAGCCTAGGCCCCTCCCTACTCAGCCTAGGCCCCTCCCTACTCAGCCCAGGCCCCTCCATACTCAGACTAGGCCCCTCCCTACTCAGCCCAGGCCCCTCCCTACTCAGCCCAGGCCCCTCCGTACTCAGCCTAGGCCCCTCTGTACTCAGCCTAGGCCCCTCCCTACTCAGCCCAGGCACCTCCATACTCAGCCTAGGCCCCTCCCTACTCAGCCCAGGCCCCTCCCTACTCAGCCCAGGCCCCTCCGTACTCAGCCTAGGCCCCTCCGTACTCAGCCTAGGCCCCTCTGTACTCAGCCTAGGCCCCTCCATACTCAGCCTAGGCCCCTCCGTACTCAGCCTAGGCCCCTCCGTAGTACTCAGCCTAGGCCCCTCTGTACTCAGCCTAGGCCCCTCCCTACTCAGCCTAGGCCCCTCCCTACTCAGCCTAGGCCCCTCCGTACTCAGCCTAGGCCCCTCCGTACTCAGCCTAGGCCCCTCCGTACTCAGCCTAGGCCCCTCCGTACTAAGCCCAGGCCCCTCCGTACTCAGCCTAGGCCCCTCCGTACTCAGCCTAGGCCCCTCCGTACTAAGCCCAGGCCCCTCCGTACTCAGCCTAGGCCCCTCCGTACTCAGCCTAGGCATCTCCGTACTCAGCCTAGGCCCCTCCGTGCTCAGCTTAGGCCCCTCCGTACTCAGCCCAGGCCCCTCCGTACTCAGCCTAGGCCCCTCCGTACTCAGCCCAGGCCCCTCCGTACTCAGCCCAGGCCCCACTCCGTACTCAGCCTAGGCCCCTCCATACTCAGACTAGGCCCCTCTGTAGTCAGCCTAGGCCCCTCTGTACTCAGCCTAGGCCCCTCCCTACTCAGCCTAGGCCCCTCCCTACTCAGCCTAGGCCCCTCCCTACTCAGCCCAGGCCCCTCCCTACTCAGCCCAGGCCCCTCCGTACTTAGCCCAGGTCCCTCCGTACTCAGCCTAGGCCCCTCTGTAGTCAGCCTAGGCCCCTCCCTACTCAGCCTACGCCCCTCCCTACTCAGCCTAGGCCCCTAACCTACTCAGCCCAGGCCCCTCCATACTTAGCCCAGGCCCCTCCCTACTCAGCCTAGGGCCCTCCCTACTCAGCCCAGGCCCCTCTCTACTCAGCCCAGGCCCCTCCCTACTCAGCCTAGGCCCCCCTGTACTCAGCCTAGGCCCCCCTGTACTCAGCCTAGGCCTCTCCGTACTCAGCCTAGGCATCTCCGTACTCAGCCCAGGCCCCTCCGTACTCAGCCCAGGCCCCTCCGTACTCAGCCTAGGCCCCTCCGTACTCAGCCTAGGCCCCTCTGTACTCAGCCCTGGCCCCTCCGTACTCAGCCTAGGCCCCTCCGTACTCAGCCTAGGCCCCTCCGTACTCAGCCTAGGCCCCTCCGTACTCAGCCTAGGCCTCTCCCTACTCAGCCCAGGCCCCTCCGTACTCAGCCTAGGCCCCTCCGTACTCAGCCCAGGCCCCTCCGTACTCAGCCTAGGCCCCTCCATACTCAGCCTAGGCCCCTCCGTACTCAGCCTAGGCCTCTCTGTACTCAGCATAGGCATCTCCGTACTCAGCCCAGGCCCCTGTGTACTCAGCCCAGGCCCCTCTGTACTCAGCCCAGGCCCCTCCGTACTCAGCCTAGGCCTCTCCGTACTCAGCCTAGGCCTCTCCGTACTCAGCCTAGGCATCTCCGTATTTAGCCTAGGCCCCTCTGTACTCAGCCCAGGCCCCTCCGTACTCAGCCCAGGCCCCTCCGTACTCAGCCCAGGCCCCTCCGTACTCAGCCTAGGCCCATACGTACTCAGCCCAGGCCCCTCCGTACTCAGCCCAGGCCCCACTCCGTACTCAGCCTAGGCCCCTCCATACTCAGACTAGGCCCCTCTGTAGTCAGCCTAGGCCCCTCTGTACTCAGCCTAGGCCCCTCCCTACTCAGCCTAGGCCCCTCCCTACTCAGCCTAGGCCCCTCCCTACTCAGCCCAGGCCCCTCCCTACTCAGCCCAGGCAACTCCGTACTTAGCCCTGGTCCCTCCATACTCAGCCTAGGCCCCTCCGTACTCAGACTAGGCCCCTCTGTAGTCAGCCTAGGCCCCTCTGTACTCAGCCTAGGCCCCTCCCCACTCAGCCTAGGCCCCTCCCTACTCAGCCTAGGCCCCTAACCTACTCAGCCCAGGCCCCTCCGTACTTAGCCCAGGTCCCTCCCTACTCAGCCTAGGGCCCTCCCTACTCAGCCTAGGCCCCTCCCTACTCAGCCCAGGCCCCTCCCTACTCAGCCCAGGCCCCTCCGTACTCAGCCTAGGCCCCCCTGTACTCAGCCCAGGCCCCTCTGTACTCAGCCTAGGCCCCTCCGTACTCAGCCTAGGGCTCTCCGTACTCAGCCTAGGCATCTCCGTACTCAGCCCAGGCCCCTCCGTAGCAGGGCCCGGGACCAGAAGGAGCAGCCTGCCACACCCATGTAAACAACTGAGGATTGACACAGTCAGAGGCAGCTCAGGATTGGCTGATGCCACCTGTTTGGCGCAGGCTGCCCAGATGACATGTCAGGTGAATGAGTAAGCCAAGGAGCTGAGATGACCCGAGGATCTCTGCCTTCGCCTTGGTCAACATCACAGAAACTATCTCCTGCGATCCTGTCCTGTTTGCTGACATGCCTTCTAGCTCCAGATCCTGCTTGCTGTTCCACTACATTGATCCCTGACTTCTGGCTTTGCTGACTATCTGTTCCGATTACTAAACTTTGACTATGTTTGTTCTTTTTACTTTTATTATTAAACAAGTGTGATTTAACTGTCTTTCTGTCTCGGCCTGATTTCATGGTTTCTGACAAGAGCATTGTAGGGCTGCTGGTTGGGGTAATTTTTTGCTGACATTGGATCAGGCTAAGACCTTTGATCGGGTTAATCATGAGTACTTGTGGCTTCTTCTTGACAAATATGGCCTGGAGAGGGGTTTCATTGATTGGCTCAAGATTTTGTACAAGGGGGCTGAAAGCTTTCCTCTGGTTAATGGTTGGGTTGGGCAGCCCTTTGCGGTCGGCTCGGGTGTGCGTCAGGGGTGTCCATTGAGTCCTCTGCTATATGTGTTTGTAATCGACCCCTTCATTAGAAGGCTAGAGAGTGGACCATTGTGTGGGGTACCTTTGGGCATCGCTGGTGAGCCTCCTTTGAAGGTTGTGGCCTATGCTGATGATGTTTCTGTTTTTATCTCTGGGACTGCGGAGGCGCAGGAGGTGGTCTCAGTGATAGGGCAGTATGCAGAGGCATCAGGTTCAAAGGTCAACCAGGACAAGTGTGAAGCTTTCTGGATGGGTGTGGAAGGGGAGAGCTTTGTTCTCCCGGATGACTTCCCGGAGCCCCAACAAAAAATTGGAATTCTAGGAATTGAATTCAGCCCAGGTGACTATGGTCATGCAAATTGGGTGAACAGGCTGGAGAATGCCGATGCCAAGGTGGCAAGCTGGAAAGGTTGGCAGCTTTCCTTGAGGGAAAAGGTTGATCTGATCAAGACTTACCTGATTCCGATTTTTCTGTATGTCAGTTTTGTTTGCGTTTTGCCAGTTTCTCTCTATACCAGGGTCTATAGTTGTTTCTTCCAGCTGTTATGGGGAACAGAATAAACCTTGTCAAAAGGAATGTGACTAACCTTCCTAGGCGGGAAGGTGGTCTAGGGATGGTCAACCCTGTAGTCTTTTTCTCTCTGATGTTTCTGAAGTACAATCTTGGTAACATGTTGGCAGAGAGACCGCCTGGGTGGGTTAGTATTTTCCAGTCCTGGTTTAGGCCCTTTCTGCGAGACTGGGAAAATGGTGGGCCAGTGAAAAGCCTGAGGGTCAGGCATGAACAGCTCCCGGCTTATGTTGCCCCGTGTTTGAAAATGCTTCAGCAGTGGCAAGTAACATCAGGAGAAGTCAGATCTCTTCCAAGGAAACTTCTTGAGAAGCGGATCATGAGCTCTGCTTTTTGCGAGCCACTGGCCTTGAGGGATTGCCCAAGCCTGGTTTTGGTGGTGAGTTTGCGATTGATTAATTTGAAAAGTATCCCAAAGAAGTTTAGGGATCAGGCTTGGCTTGCCTTTCATGGAAAACTATATGTGAAGGGCAGCTTGAAGTTTCTTTCCATGAGTGATCGGGGCTGCCCGAGAGTGGAGTGTGGAGGAGTGGTGGAGTCCATAGATCACTTTCTACTTCAATGCCCTTTTAATATAGAGGTGTACAAGAGGGTTGGGAGGGCTCTGAGTATACCCTTCCTCCCCCATATGAGTTATGCAGAGTGGGTGTATGGGGCATTCCAGACTCGTCGGGATTATGATTTGGAAACACTTTTTTTAGTTAGTCTAGTAGTCCGTTATTTCGCATGGAGTGTTCGGTGTCAGGTATCCTTACGGGGTTAAATCCTCCCTGTGGAAGTGGTGATGCAGGACATTCTGGGTGAGGTTGGGAAGATTCGGGGTGTTGAGAAAGACGGGTGGCAGAAGGAGGCCTGGATAAGGGCGTGGAGGAATATCAGGACAGGCTTTCTTTGTATTATTGATTCACTCCCCTAGATTTTCAGATCAAATATATTTTTGATAAAAGGCTCCATGCATGGTGACGGTGATGTTCCTTAGTCTGGCTTTCCCGTAGGGATTGTGTTGTGCGCAATTTGGTTTGCACCATTTATAATGTTCTTGTTTTGTATAGTCATATTCAATTATTTTGTAAATATGTTTTATTTATTTATTATAGTTTTATTGTATATAAGTTGTTACTTGTAAGATTTTTCAATAAACAAAATTACATCTCATGTTGGGCACAGCGGGTGTTCAGGTTTTACTTCTCAGCATCCAGCAATGAAAACCTGCCTTGGCTCTGATCGTTGTTGTGACTCACAACCATCTCTGTCGGCATATGTCCGGATATTCTGGTGACGGGCCAGTTTGTGTTGCCTCTGAGATCTCCCAATAATCCTGTCTATCAAGTAAATCCAGAAATGTTTGGTGAATCTTCCCGCTGTAAATACCCTGAGGGTGTGTGATGTCACCGCGTGTCATCTGTACATGTACAAAGTGTTCATATGTCGGATATTCACATTTCCAAGTTCTGATTTCATACAATGTAATTATTTCTATTAATAATAATGTAACGTATCAATTATCCTTACATTGGTGATCAGTGAGAAGAATGTTCCTTACATTGGTGATCAGTGAGAAGAATGTCCCTTACATTGGTGATCAGTGAGAAGAATGTTCCTTACATTGGTGATCAGTGAGAAGAATGTTCCTTACATTGGTGATCAGTGAGAAGAATGTTCCTTACATTGGTGATCAGTGAGAAGAATGTTCCTTACATTGGTGATCAGTGAGAAGAATGTTCCTTACATTGGTGATCAGTGAGAAGAATGTTCCTTACATTGGTAATCAGTGGGAAGAATGTTCCTTACATTGGTGATCAGTGGGAAGAATGTTCCTTACATTGGTGATCAGTGAGAAGAATGTCCCTTACATTGGTGATCAGTGAGAAGAATGTTCCTTACATTGGTGATCAGTGAGAAGAATGTTCCTTACATTGGTGATCAGTGAGAAGAATGTCCCTTACATTGGTGATCAGTGAGAAGAATGTTCCTTACATTGGTGATCAGTGAGAAGAATGTTCCTTACATTGGTGATCAGTGAGAAGAATGTTCCTTACATTGGTGATCAGTGAGAAGAATGTTCCTTACATTGGTGATCAGTGAGAAGAATGTTCCTTACATTGGTGATCAGTGAGAAGAATGTCCCTTACATTGGTGATCAGTGAGAAGAATGCCCCTTACATTGGTGATCAGTGAGAAGAATGTTCCTTACATTGGTGATCAGTGAGAAGAATGTTCCTTACATTGGTGATCAGTGAGAAGAATGTTCCTTACATTGGTAATCAGTGGGAAGAATGTTCCTTACATTGGTGATCAGTGGGAAGAATGTTCCTTACATTGGTGATCAGTGAGAAGAATGATCCTTACATTGGTGATCAGTGGGAAGAATGTTCCTTACATTGGTGATCAGTGAGAAGAATGTTCCTTACATTGGTGATCAGTGAGAAGAATGTTCCTTACATTGGTGATCAGTGAGAAGAATGTTCCTTACATTGGTGATCAGTGAGAAGAATGTTCCTTACATTGGTGATCAGTGAGAAGAATGTTCCTTACATTGGTGATCAGTGAGAAGAATGTTCCTTACATTGGTGATCAGTGGGAAGAATGTTCCTTACATTGGGGGTCAGTGGGAAGAATGTTCCTTACATTGGTGATCAGTGGGAAGAATGTCCCTTACATTGGTGATCAGTGAGAAGAATGTCCCTTACATTGGTGATCAGTGAGAAGAATGTTCCTTACATTGGTGATCAGTGAGAAGAATGTCCCTTACATTGGTGATCAGTGAGAAGAATGTTCCTTACATTGGTGATCAGTGAGAAGAATGTTCCTTACATTGGTGATCAGTGAGAAGAATGTCCCTTACATTGGTGATCAGTGGGAAGAATGTTCCTTACATTGGTGATCAGTGAGAAGAATGTTCCTTACATTGGTGATCAGTGAGAAGAATGTTCCTTACATTGGTGATCAGTGAGAAGAATGTTCCTTACATTGGTGATCAGTGGGAAGAATGTTCCTTACATTGGTGATCAGTGAGAAGAATGTCCCTTACATTGGTGATCAGTGAGAAGAATGTTCCTTACATTGGTGATCAGTGAGAAGAATGTTCCTTACATTGGTGATCAGTGAGAAGAATGTCCCTTACATTGGTGATCAGTGAGAAGAATGTCCCTTACATTGGTGATCAGTGAGAAGAATGTTCCTTACATTGGTGATCAGTGAGAAGAATGTTCCTTACATTGGTGATCAGTGAGAAGAATGTCCCTTACATTGGTGATCAGTGGGAAGAATGTTCCTTACATTGGTGATCAGTGAGAAGAATGTTCCTTACATTGGTGGTCAGTGGGAATTTATCATAATAATATGGGGGGGGGGCAGGGAGGGTAAAATATAAGCAGATTACACTTTGGATGTAATAAAATAAGGGAATTGGGGAATGTTGGTCTATTTTGTCCATTCTTCTCTTGCCTCTCATTTCCTCTCTGCGTTGTCTTTGTTGCGGCGCACACGGGGCAGTCGTTTTCCGGAGGCAGGATGTGACGTCACGCTGTTCTGTGTCACCCGCCGCCGCACACAATGGCTCGTTCTGTTTCCCAACTTCACGCTGAGCCAGAACAGAATCCTCCAGTCTGTACAGCGAGGCGGCTGAACTTTTATCCCGCAGGGTCTGTCTGAGTCAATCTGGCCAGAATCTTAAAGGAACACTCCGGGCAAAACTGAAAATGGAGTCTTGAACTGCCTGCGGGTAACACTGCGTACTCGCGGTGGGTTTGTGGGTTTTTTTTTCCCAGCTGTTGCTGTAGCGCCCCCCGTCCACCTTACTGCCTATTGTTGGTGATCTGGGGACCCCCTCTTGACTGATTACAGCTCAAACCACTTACCGAAACAGATGCCATATTAACATCTCTTAAGGCAGAATTACGGACAAAAATAACGAGATACGATAAATGGCCCCATTAATCAATACAATAACAAAACCAGCACATGTTGCAATATCCACCTTCAACCTAAAAATGACTCCCGCAGTACCATTTTATGCCACTAGATGCCCTCCGTCTGATGGCCAGCATCATTCCATCCACTTCCTCTGAGCCCAGGTCATCCCGGACCAACCCCCAATTAAGAACAGCAACAAAGGAGATCCCCCACCCATGGGAAAAGGCTTGAATTACCCGGCTCCAAACAGAGTAACTGTGATATCTAACCCCTAAGAGGGATGGTACAGGGATGTATAATTTTAAATGTGTGTAAATTCATAAAAGAATGTCCATAACAAGAAAGAAGAAGTATATACTGGGTCCAAATAAAAAATGGCAAATTAACAGCATTGATAGCCTCTCCTCCACATAGGATTTGGGGTACTGATGTCCTCAGTCTGATGGCCAGCATCATTCCACCCACTTCATCTGAGCCCAGGGCATCCTGGACTCACCCCCCCCAGCCTGTGACTGGACAGTGAATTGAGAAGCAGCACAGTGATGAGCTCATATCTTTGTCACTCTGCTCTCCCCTCCTGTCTTCAGTCTGATAGTCAGCATCACTCAACCCACTTACTCTGAGCCCAGGTCATCCTTGTCCCGCCCCCAAGCCTGTGACTGGACAGAGAAAGGAGGAGCAGCACAGCGATGCGCTAATCTCCCTGACATTCTGCTCTCTTCACCAATCAGCATGCTTCTTGTGAGTACATGAACTGAATGGCTTCTTGTGCTGCTTCACTCACACCCCAGCCCTGCTGTACAGGGACTGTAGGAGGCTGACACGAGTTGTAGATGTACTAATGAATACAGACCTGCACTCATTTGTGTCCAGGAGTTCAGCTTTGAGGGTTCGTTCACACTGTTGCAGTACATGGATGTTAATGTGCGTTATTCATTTAAATGGTCTCCCTAACACATGCGCATGCAGCATTTTCTGCAGTGCCCAGCAATTGACAAGGTTGAGAGGGTGCATTTGGGATACCATTTAGAATGAATGGCACCACACTGTACCAATGCGCCTAAGGTGCAATACCCCGTGTTGCAGTGTTGGTGTGGACAGGACCTTAAAGAGCAAGTCCACCCAAAACTGATGTTCTAGAAGAGGTTCTTATATCTTTAGGGGGCCCCTACTGGCAGATCCCCGCAGGTGCAGTCCTGTGTCCATGGTTCTGATTAAGTCAATTGAAGGAAGCACCTAATGAAGTCCATGGGTGGAAGACCCTGATGAAGTCCATAGGAAGGAATTACCTGATCAAGTCCATAGAAGGAATTACCTGATGAAGTCCTCAGAAGGAGTTACCTGATGAAGTTCATAGAAGGAATTACCTGAAGAAGTCCATAGAAGGAGTTACCTGATGAAGTCCATAGGAAGGAAGTCCTGATAAAGTCCATAGAAGGAATTACCTGATGAAGTCCATGGAAGTAATCATCTGATCAAGTCCATAGCATGGAAGCACCTGATGAAGTTCATGGAAGGAAGCACCTGATGAAGTTCATGGAAGGAAGCACCTGATGAAGTTGATAGAAGGAGGCACCTGATGAAGTCTGTGGAAGGAAGCACCTGATGAGGTCCATAGAAGGAAGCACCTGATGAAGTACATGGAAGGAAGCACCTGATGAAGTCCATAGAAGGAAGCACCTGATGAAGTCCATGGAAGGAAGTACCTGATGAAGTCCATGGAAGGAAGCACCTGATGAAGTACATGGAAGGAAGTACCTAATGAAGTCCATAGAAGGAAGCATCTGATGAAGTCCACAGCAGGGACTTCTTCCCTTACAAGTGGATTTGTAACTTTTTGATATTATGGGGAATGCAGAAGAAGTGCAAATAATGTGGGGGGTTGTGTGCATGGAAGAGAGATCTCCAGGCTGGCATCCCTATGGAAATACAGGGCAGCAGGTGTCTCTACACACCAGACTCCACCCTGCACCCCTTTTGTGTAGAGTGTCGTACCTATACTTGAACTACTAAACCTCCCACCTAAGAGCAGACAGCATTGGGTGCCCACCATTACACCGCCTACAGCAGAGGGCGTCAGGATCCATCCATAGGGTCAGACCCTGGTAGCAAAGTGAAACAAAATCAGAATAGGCCTTACTGTCTAATATTACAGATATTCTTTTTTTTTTATTAAACCTTTCTGTTTCCATTATATATTTTATTTTAGTCCCAGTGATGTCATCAGCAGCTTCTAATGCACATAGTGAGAAGCTCACAGTGTGCAGGGAAATCAGTCCAGAAGAGACTGAAGGGGAGGAGCCGGTATACCTGTGCAAGACTGAAGGGGGGGAGCCGGTATACCTGTGTAAGACTGAAAGGGAGGAGCCTGTACACCTGTGCAAGACTGAAGGGGAGGAGCCTGTACACCTGTGCAAGACTAAAGGGGGGGAGCCAGTACACCTGTGCAAGACTGAAGGGGAGGAGCCGGTACACCTGTGCAAGACTAAAGGAGGAGGAGCCGGTACACCTGAGCAAGACTAAAGGGAGGGAGTTGGTACACCTGTGCAAGACTAAAGGGGGAGGAGCCGGTACACCTGTGCAAGACTAAAGGGGGAGGGGAGCCGGTACACTTGTACAAGATTAAAGGGGGAGGAGCCGTACACCTGTGCAAGACTAAAGAGAGAGGGGAGCCAGTACACCTGTGCAAGATTGAAGGGGGGGAGCTGGTATACTTGTGCAAGACTGAAGGGGGGGAGCCTGTACACCTGTGCAAGACTGAAGGGGGAGGAGCAGGTACACCTGTGCAAGACTGAAGGGGAGGAGCCTGTACACCTGTGCAAGACTGAAGGGGGAGTAGCCGGTACACCTGTGCAAGACTAAAGGGGGGGAGCCGGTACACCTGTGCAAGACTGAAGGGGGGGAGTTGGTACACCTGTGCAAGACTAAAGGGGGAGGAGCCGGTACACCTGTGTAAGACTAAAGGGGGAGGAGCCAGTACACCTGTGCAAGACTAAAGGGGGGGAGGCGGTACACCTGTGCAAGACTGAAGGGGGGGAGTTGGTACACCTGTGCAAGACTAAAGGGGGAGGAGCCGGTACACCTGTGTAAGACTAAAGGGGGAGGAGCCGGTACACCTGTGCAAGACTAAAGGGGGAGGGGAGCCGATACACCTGTGCAAGACTAAAGGGGGGGAGCCGTACACCTGTGCAAGACTGAAGGGGGGGAGCCGATAAACCTGTGAAAGACTGAAGGGGGGAGTCGGTACACCTGTGCAAGACTGAAGGGGAGGAGCCAGTATACCTGTGAAAATAAGGAAGGGGAGGAGCCGGTACACCTGTGCAAGACTGAAGGGGAGGAGCCGGTACACCTGTGCAAGACTGAAGGGGGGGAGCCGATACACCTGTGCAAGTTTTAAATTCCCTTGTCCTTTGAAGTTTTAGTCCTGTGCTGTGTCCCAATATCTCAGTGTGAAGTGCTGCTACTAATGCTGCCCAGCTCTGCCTTATTACACGTGACTCACCTGCAGACCCTGTGTTTACATGTAAATAACCAGCATTCATAAGTAAATAGCTGCGGCCGGCGGCTTTGATATGTAAATAAAGGCGGCATTCATATGTATATCATGCCCCCCCATGCAGTGAGGAGATGATGTGCTGTAACCTCTAGCAACCAATCAGTGAGCAGTAATACTGTACAGTGATCTCTAGCAACCAATTAACAAGCAGAAATCATTTGCTGTAACCTCTAGCAACCAGTCAGTAAGCAGTAATGATATGCTGTAACCTCTGGCAACCAATCACAATCGCTGCCTGATCTGACTGATTTTAAGTCTAGCTGCTATTTATTGTATATCTCAGAGCAGATGGAGAGTAAAATTGCATGGGGGGGGGGGGGGAACCCCAAGAAAAATTTTGCCCAGGGTCCAATCAATATTAAAGATGGCAGTGGGTACACCTGTGCAAGACTGAAGGGGGATGGGAGGAGGCGGAGTTCTCGGAATGACGGGGACGTTCTCTTCTATGAACTGTGACTCACGTGGGTTTTCTTAGAATCCTATACAATGAGGTCATGTGTGAACTCTGCCCGCGGCATTTCCCGGCCACTGACCATCTGGGCAGAATTTTCAGCCTTTAGTTCAGTCTGAGGGGCTTCCGGTTACAGATTTAGAAACAAGAGAATGATGACCCCCCCCCCCCCGTACTCGCCCCTCCCCCCTCCATTGTCCACCATTCACTGACTGATAACATAAGGAGAGGGAATCCCGATCACTGAAATCTCATTGGTCGTGTGAACCTCGCTCACTGGCACCGCTGTGCGCCCGCTGAAGTGCAGCGCGTTTCTGTGCGTGTTTGGTAAAATGGAAAAGATGATGTTACGCCGAGTAAATAGATACCAAACATGTCGCGCTTTAAAACTGCGCGCGCCCGTGGAACGCCGACAAACTTCGGTACTTAAAAATCTCCATAGGCGACGCTTTAACATTTTTACAGGTTACCAGTTTAGAGCGGAGATCTTTTACTAGAATTATCGCTCTCGTTCTAACGGTCGCGGCGATACCTCACATGTGCGGTGCGATCACCGTTTACGTATGCGTTCGCTTCTGCGCACAAGCTCGGAGGGACGGAGGGGGGAGGGGCAGTTTACATTTTTGTTTTTTTCTTATTTATTTTTTTTATTTTTACACCGTCCCCTTTTTTTTTTATCACTTTCATTCGTTACATTTTTGTTTTTTTCTTATTTAGTAATAACAAGTCACGCTTTAAAATTACACGAGCGCGTGGAATGGCGACAAACTTTGGTACTTATAAATCTCCACAGGCGACGCTTTAAACATTTTAACAGGTGACCAGTTTAGATTTACAGAGGAGGTCTGGAGACAGAATTATCGCTCTCGCTCTGACGATCGCGGCGATACCTCACGTGTGTAGTGCGATCACCGTTTACATCTGCGACTTACGTGTTTGTTCGTTTTTCATTATACTCAATGATGGCGCATCAAAAATGCGTCAAATACGCAACATGCGTTTTTTATTGGTGCGGGGGGTTTTTTTTGCATTAAAAACGCATGGAAAGTAGGTTGTATGGTTTTCAATGTCCTGATCACACCATTGCGTTCCAGAAAAAAAAAGTAGAACATGCTGCATTTTTTCCTGCACTGGACTTTACTGGAATGCAGTAAAACGCATCAAAAACGCACTGGAATGCACTGGAAAGTATCAAAAACGCACTGGACCCCAGTATAGTGAAAAAAAAAAAACAGGAAGGACCAGTTCACACCACATGCAGTCCAGTGCGTTTTTTTTCTGCATCAAAAACGCATAGAAAGTAGGTTATATGGTTTTCAATGGCATCGATCACACCAGTGCTTGCAGTTCCAGAACAAAAAAAAAAGTAGGACATGCTGCGTTTTTCCTGCCCTTGACTGTACTGAAACGTGGTAAAACGCATCAAAAAAGCATCGGAACGCACATGCCCTTATTTCTTGTTAAGAAAATAAGAGGGGGGGCACCGGAGTGCATCAAACACGCACAAAAATATGCACTGGAACGCATCAAAAACACACTGGACCCCAGTATAGTGAAAAAGAACCAGGAAAAAACAAGGAAAAAAGCATCTGGAAGCGCATCACAATTGCACCGGCATCAAAAACGCGTTAAAAACGTGCAAGCAGAAACGCGTCTGGAACGGAGCTGGAGTGCGTTTTTGTAGTGAACCGGCCCGAAAAAAAGAAGAAAAAAAGCACCCGGAATGCATCCGGAAACGCATCCAAACACACCAAAAATGCGCAGGAACGCACATGCCCTTATTGAGGGCCAGTTCACACCACATGCAGTCCAGTGCGTTTTTTTTTCTGCTTCAAAAACGCATGCAAAGTAGGTTATATTATATGGTTTTCAATGGCCTAGATCACGCCAGTGCTTGCAGTTCCAGAAAAAAGTAGAACGTGCTGCGTTTTTTCTGCACTGGACTCTTCTGGGGCGCTGTAAAAAGCATCAAAAACGCACCGGGACGCACCTAAACTCACCAAAAACGCACCGGGACGCACCTAAACTCACCAAAAACGCACCGGGACGCACCTAAACTCACCAAAAACGCACCGGGACGCACCTAAACTCACTAAAAACGCACTGGAACACCCATGTTCTTATTTAAGGTTAAGGAAAAAAAAGGAGGGAAAAGTGCACAGGACTGCATCAAAAACGCATACAAACGCACTGGAATGCATCGAAGACGCGCATGCAAAAAAGCATCTGGAACGCACCTGGACTGCGTTTCTATGGTGTGAACTGGCCCTTGAGGTTAAGGAAAAAGGAAGGGGGGAAAAAAAGCACTGGACTGCATCAAAAACGCGTTAAAAACACGCATGCAAAAACGCACCCAGAACTGATCTGGAATGCGTTTTTGTAGTGTGAAACGGCCCGAAAGAAGAAGAAAAAAAAGCATCTGGAATGCATCTGGAAGCGCATCAAAAACGCACCGGACCGTGTCAAAAACACGGTAAAAACATACATACAGAAACCCATCCGGAATGGATCTGGAGTGCGTTTTTGTAGTGTAAACCAGCCTGAAAAAAAGCACCCGGAATGCATCCGCAAACACATCAAAACGCACCGAAAACGCACTGAAACGCACATGCCCTTATTTAGGGCCAGTTCACACCATAGAAACGCAGTCCGGATGCGCTCCAGATGCGTTTATGCATGTGCGTTTTTGATGCGTTTTTGATGCAGTCCAGTGCATTTTCCCCCCTTTTTTTCTTAACCTCAAATAAGAACATAAGTGATTCAGTGCGTTTTTGGTGCGTTTAGGTGCGTTCCAGTGCATTCCCTTGAGTTTTTGATGCTTTTTACTGCGTTCCAGTACAGTCCAGGAAAAACGCAGCATGTCCTACTTTTTTTTTTTCCTGGAACGCACTGGTGTGATTGATGCCTTTGAAAACCATATAACCTACTTTCCATGCGTTTTTGATGCAGAAAAAAACCGCACTGGAATGCATGTGGTGTGAACTGGTCCTTAAGGTTAAGGAAAAAAGATGGGGGGGGGGGAGCACTGAACTGCATCAAAAACGCATTAAAAACACGCATGCAGAAACGCACCCAGAACTGATTTGGAATGCGTTTTTGTAGTGTGAACCGGCCCGAAAAAAGAAGAAAAAAAGCATCTGGAATGCATCCAGAAGCGCATCAAAAACGCACCGAAACGTATCAAGAACATGTTAAAGATGCGCATGCAGAAATGCATCTATAATGGATCAGGAGTGCGTTTTTGTAGTGTGAAAAAAGAAGAAAAAAGCACCTGGAATGCATCTGGAAACGCATTAAAAACGCACCAGAACGCAACAAAAAGCCTTAAAAATGCGCATGCAGAAACGCATTCAGAGCGGATCCGTAGTGCGTTTTTGTAGTGTGAACCACCCAGAAAAAAGCACCTGGAATGCATCTGGAAACGCATCAAAAACGCATTGGACAGCGTCAAAAAGCGCGCATGCAGAAACGCATCCGGAACGGATCTGGAGTGCATTTTTTGCAGTCTGAACCAGCCCTAAAATGCATTAAAAAACGCACTGGAACGCACATGCCCTTATTTAAGGTTTAGAAAAAGAGAGGAAGGGGAAAAATGCATTGAACCACATCAAAAACGCACAAAAAAAGCATAAAAACCGCGCGTGCAGAAACGCATCCGGACTGCGTTTTCTACGGTGTGAAGTGGCCCTTCGAGCGGAAGAGTCAAACTGCGTCCGATACAAATCCGCTAACCCAGAATAACGACAAAACGCGAGGCAGAGAGAAAAAAAAAAATGTGTCCCGGGAGGTGAGGGGTTAAGCGCAGCAGCTGTCGCAGTGCATGCTGGGAGCGGGGGGTTATGGGTAATGTAGTCGCGCGGACAGGAAATGTCTCTTCTCACTCTGATCTGCTCCCCTCTGATGGCTGATCCAATATTCCGCTCTCTCTTCCTCTCTCTGGTGACTTAACGTTCTCCCCGGATCTCCTGGATGGGCCGAGCTTCCAGGTAAGACCCCCCAAGATCTTCCATCCTTCCAGATGGTCACAATGTATCCATTTCTGAGTCCCCCCAACCCCCACACTAGGTGTGTTCCTGGACTTCTGTCCTTGTAATGTCCATTCTTCCATCGGAATCGCACCGACACGCTGGGGACCACGGACGAGCCAATCACAGGGACAAGTCCAGATTTTTTTGTTTTGTTATGTTTTCGCTTTGTTTTTATGTTTATTGTGTATATATTTTTTATTTTTATTTTTATTTTTAAGTTTGAAAAGATACAACAGGAAAAACCGATACAAAAAAGGGAACTTCTGCCCCGATTAGAAGGACGATTTCTTTTGTTTTGTTTCTTTATATATATTTTTTATTTTTTATTTGAAGTCGGAACGGATACAACGTATCTAAAACGGATACAAAAAAAAAAAAGGGGAAACCGCAACATAAAGCAACACAAAAAAAAAACAAAAACATTCTCCGCTAATAAGTAGCGACATTTGGGAAGTGGGTTTTGTGCTTTTAAACTTTTTGTTGTTGGAATATTTTTGTAGCCAAGAAACATCAGAGGAATAAAAGAAGAAAAAAAAGAAAAAAAAATAGATTGCGGTGTCTTTAATGGCGGTTGATCTACCAAAAGCGCAAAAGGCAGAAAATAGAATCTTAGAAAAGTGAAGTCCATTTATTTTATTTTTTTATTTTTTTTTTTATTCTATTTTATTTATTTTTTAATTTAATTTTTATTTATTTAATTTAAATGTCATAAAAAGAAAAATGTATTGCACAGAACTGTGAGATGGTTGTGTGTATGGCGAGCTCGGTATACAGAGCAGTGTTGGCAGATCTGTATTTTTATTATTATTATTATTATTATTATTATTATTATTATTATTATTATTTTATTATTATTATTATTATTATTATTCAGGATTTATATAGCGCCAACAGTTTGCGCAGCTCTTTACAACATGAGGGCAGACATTACAGTTACAATACAATTCAATACAGAAGAGATCGGAGGGCTCGGCTCGTAGGAGCTTACAATCTAGTATAAAGTGAAATTGTTCTGTTTCTCGGCTTTCAGAAACTTTCTTGCGAAACAATCGTTTTTTGGCGCTACCGAGATCCTCCACGCCGCTGGTCCCCCCCCCCACCCCCCGTGTTCAGGGAGAGACCCAACTTTTACATTTTTTCCAGTTTTTACATTTTTTTTTTCACCATCTGTGCAATTAATGTTCAGCTGTAACCACTTCCTGTCTGGGACAATTTTTACAAACGTAAAATCTGCAATTTTTATTTATTTATTTATTATTTTATTTATTTATTTATTTATTTTGATAGAAAATTATTTAGAACCCCTGAAACATAATATATTTTCTGAAAGCAGAGGTCATGGAGAATAAAATAGTAACAGTTGCATTTTTCTTATGGCGCGTGATTTTTTTGTTTTCATTTTTTAAACTTTTTTTACACATTGTAAAATCCTGCATTTTTACATTTTTTTTGCTAAAACATCCTACTTCTTTTTTTTATTTATTTATTTATTTATTTTTGCTTTGTGCAAAAAAAATTACTTCATACATTTTTTTTTAATTTTATTTATTTTTTCATTTAATTTTTATTTATTTAATTTAAATGTCATAAAAAGAAAAATTTATTGCACAGAACTGTGAGATGGCTGTGTGTATGGCGAGCTCGGTATACAGAGCAGTGTTGGCAGATCTGTATTTTTATTATTATTATTCATATTATTTTATTATTATTTGTATTATTATTATTATTATTCAGGATTTTTTTTGTTAAAACATCCTACATAAAATAGTAATAATTGCATTTTTTTATAATGTCACATGATTTTTTTGTTTTCATTTTTTACTGTATTCTTTTACACACATTGTAAAATCCTGCATTTTTACTTTTTTTTTTTTTTTTTGCTAATTCTATTTTTTTTTTTTTGCTTTGTGCTAAAAAAATACTTCATACCCCCCAAACATAATATATTTTATATTTTACACACATTGTAAAATCCTGCATTTTTTTTTTTTTTTTTTTGCTAAAACATCCTACTTTTTTTTTTTTTTTTTTGCTTTGTACTAAAAAATTACTTCATACCCCCCCCCCCCCCCAAACATAATATATTTTCTGAAAGCAGAGGCCATGGAGAATAAAATAGTAATCCTTTTTGTTGTTGGAATATTTTTGTAGCCAAGAAACATCAGAGGAATAAAAGAAGAAAAAAAAAAAATAGATTGCGGTGTCTTTAATGGCGGTTGATCTACCAAAAGTGCAAAAGGCAGAAAATAGAATCTTAGAAAAGTGATGTCCATTTATTTTATTTTTTTATCATTTTTTTTTTTATTTTATTTTATTTATTTTTTTATTTAATTTTTATTTATTTAATTTAAATGTCATAAAAAGAAAAATTTATTGCGCAGAACTGTGAGATGGTTGTGTGTATGGTGAGCTCAGTATACAGAGCAGTGTTGGCAGATCTGTATTTTTATTATTATTATTATTATTATTATTCAGGATTTTTTTTGCTAAAACATCCTACATAAAATAGTAATAGTTGCATTTTTTTTTATGTCACGTGATTTTTTTGTTTTCATTTTTTACTGTTTTCTTTTACACACATTGTAAAATCCTGCATTTTTACTTTTTTTTTGCTTTGTGCTAAAAAATTACTTCATACCCCCAAACATAATATATTTTATGAAAGCAGAGGCCATGGAGAATAAAATTGTGCCAGTTGCAAATTTTTTTTTTTATATCACGTGATTTATTTATTTATTTTTTACATTTTTACTTTTTTTTTTTTTCACACAAATTGTAAAATCTTGGAATTTTTTTTCATTTATGCTAGAAAATTTAGAACCCCCCCAAACGTGAAATATTTTCAGAAAGCAGCGGCCCTAGTGAATAAAATTGTGCCAGTTGCAATTTTTTAATATCACGTGATATATATATATTTTTTTTTTATTTTTACTTTTTTATACACAAATTGTAAAATCTTGCATTAGTTTTTCTTTTTTTCCTAGAAAATCACTTAGAACCCCCCCCCCCCCCCCCCCCCCAAACGTGATATATTTTCTGAAAGCAGCGGCCCTAGTGAAAACAATGGTGCCAATTGCAATTTTTTATGTCACGTGATTTTTTAAAATTTTTTACTTTTTTCACACACATTGTAAAATCTTTTGTAAAAATTAGGAGGGTGTCTATGGGAATGTTTGACCATTCTTCCAGAAGCCCATTTATGAGATCAGGCACTGATGTTGGACGAGAAGGCCTGGCTTACAGTCTCCCCTCTAAGGTGTTCTATCGGGCTAAGGTCAGGACTCTGTGCAGGCCAGTCAAGTTCCTCCACCCCAAACTTGCTCCTCTATGTCTTTATGGAGCTTGATTTGTGCACTGGTCCAAATCATTTGGTGGAGGGGGGATTATGGTGTGTGGGGGGAGGGGGGATTATGGTGTGTGGGGGGAGGGGGGATTATGGTGTGGGGGGGGGGTTAAGGTGTGGGGGTTGTTTTTCAGGGGTTGGGCTTGGGCCCCTTAGTTCCAGTGAAGGGAACTCTTAAGGCATCAGCATACCAAGACATTTTGAACAATTTCATGTTCCCAACTTTGTGGGAGGAGTTTGGGGACGGCCCCTTCCTGTTCCAACATGACTGCCCACCAGTGCACAAAGCAAAGTCCATAAAGACATGGATGAGCGAGTTTGGGGTGGAGGAACTTGACTGGCCTGCACAGAGTCCTGACCTCAACCCGATAGAAGACTTGTGGGATGAATTAGAGCGGAGACTTAAGAAATCTTTTGTTAATAATTAATACCTTCTTAAAATGGGGCACTATTCCTCCCACTGACACCAATGATGGGGCACTATTTCTCCCACTGACACCAATGATGGGGCACTATTCCTCCCACTGATACCAATGATGGGACACTATTCCTCCCACTGACACCAATGATGGGACACTATTCCTCCTACTGACACCAATGATGGGGCACTATTCTATCCACTGACACCAACAATGGGGCACTATTCCTCCCACTGACACCAATGATGGGGCACTATTCCTCCCACTGACACCAATGATGGGGCACTATTCCCCCCACTGACACCAATGATGGGGCATTATTCCCCCCCCTGACACCAATGATGGGGCATTATTCCCCCCACTGACACCAATGATGGGGCATTATTCCCCCCCCTGACACCAATGATGGGGCATTATTCCCCCCACTGACACCAATGATGGGGCACTATTCCTCCCACTGATACCAATGATGGGGCACTATTCCTCCCACTGATACCAATGATGGGGCACTATTCCTCCCACTGACACCAATGATGGGGCACGATTCCTCCCACTGATACCAATGATGGGGCACTATTCCAACCACTGATACCAATGATGGGGCACTATTCCCCCCCCTGACACCAATGATGGGGCATTATTCCCCCCACTGACACCAATGATGGGGCACTATTCCTCCCACTGACACCAATGATGGGACACTATTCTTCCCACTGACACCAATGATGGGGCACTATTCCTCCCACTGATACCAATGATGGGACACTATTCCTCCCACTGATATCAATGATGGGGCACTATTCCTCCCACTGACACCAATGATGGGACACTATTCCTCCCACTGACACCAATGATGGGACTCTATTCCTCCCACTGACACCAATGATGGGGCACTATTCCTCCCACTGACCACCAACCCTGAGGCCATATTTATTTTTACTGATGCTGAGCCCGGGACATTTTTTTACCCCCCACTGGCCACAATCTGGCCCTCCTAAAGTCTGAAGGACAGTAGACTAGCCCTTTGTGTGAGAAGTTTGGAGACCCCCGCTCTGGAGGAATGAATGGAATTTGAGGAGTAATGGTGGAATTTTTTTTATCTGTTTTGCCTTTTTTGATTTCCTTTTTTCTCTACTTTTTAACATCCTGATTTCTCAATTTTAAATTTTATTTATTTTTATTTCTTTTTCAAGTTTCAGATTAGAGCGGGGAATCCCTGAGTCGTCACCCTAAAAGGAAGTTGGCAAAAAAAATCGACCCAATTGGGCCCATTCAATAATAGAAGTAGAGTAGGGAAGGGTTATAACCTCTGTCATGCTTTTAATTGCTATATTTGAGTCTAGAAACTGAAGTGCCGCACCGAAGATCTGCCGCTTGTTCACACCGGATCGCAGTGCGGGAATCCCGCGTTCTGTGCACATTTCCCGCACTGTGTTCAAATCACTGGGGGGGGGGTGATCTGCTGCGGGGGGCCGATATATTCCTAACGATGCTCCAAACACGACTTGCACAGGCAGCGCATTTCCCTGCATTGGATTCCTTGTCACCAGGGTACCGAGCCGTCTGGATGCAGAGAGTGCCCTACTTTTGGGGCAATTCAGTGCGATTTCCGCCCATTGTAAAGAATGGGGCTGAAAACTGCACCGCGTGATTCAGCTGTGACCGGCTCCTTAGAGTCCAAAGTATGGTTTTATTCCAAACGTGTAACGTGTGCCACCGTCAGCGCGTTTCAGGGTCATACAACACCCCCTTCATCAGGGCTTAAAGAAAATATGAAATCTGCTGGTATGGGTTGTGTTTAAAAATTGTATATCTAGAAGAATTCTATTTTTAAAATCACAACACCAAGTCCGCAGCTGATTTCATATTTTCTTTAGGCCATGGTGAAGGGGGCGTTGTGTGGCCCCTGAAACGCGTTGGGAGTTCCACATATTACATGTTTGGAATAAAACCCTACTTCGGACTCTAATACTTCCAGGTGGTGCTTCGATTTCTAGATCCAAACATTGCATTGGCTTCCTGAGATTTCTGGGGCAGTTCCTTGGTGTGGGGAAGCAGCCTTCATATCACCCAGATGCCCCATGGGGTCATTATCAGTAAAAAATGTATCACCATTACTAAAACTGGCCATAGATGGGTAGACATTTGAATGCAAATTCTTTGGAAAAAAGGTTTGTCCGTTTTCTTAATCATTAGTGAGGATCAAATCTACAATCGTTTTCTACCGCAGTGACGGGACAACTAGAGGAGGAGCAGGATGGGGGTTTTTATTGTGGTTTTCGTTCGGTAAAGTTCATTCTTTCTAAAATCAAATGTTTAAAAGCAAATTAAATCTTTGAAATGACAAATGATTGTTCTGAGAATTTCTGAATTCTATTCATCTGTGGCCAGCTTAGGACTCCTCCTTCAAAATCCTGCCCATCTATGGCCAGCTTAGAAATTCTATCCATCTATGGCCAGCTTAGGACTCTTCCTTCAAAATCCTGCCCATCTATGGCCAGCTTAGAAATTCTATCCATCTATGGCCAGCTTAGGGTTCTTCCTAGAACTCTTCCATCGAAATTCTGCCCATCTATGGCCAGCTCAGGACTCTTCCTTCAAAACTCTGCCTATCTATGGCCAGCTCAGGACTCTTCCTTCAAAATTCTGCCCATCTATGGCCAGCTTAGGGTTCTTCCTAGAACTCTTCCATCGAAATTCTATCCATCTATGGCCAGCTTAGGACTTCTCCTTCGAAATTCTGCCCATCTATGACCAGCTTAGAAATTCTATCCATCTATGGCCAGCTTAGGACTCTCCCTAAGACTTTTCCTTCAAAATTCTGCCCATCTATGGCCAGCTTAGGGTTCTTCCTAGAACTCTTCCATCAAAATTCTATCCATCTATGGCCAGCTTAGGACTCCTCCTTCGAAATCATGCCCATCTATGACCAGCTTAGAAATTCTATCCATCTATGGCCAGCTTAGGACTCTCCCTAAGACTTTTCCTTCAAAATTCTGCCCATCTATGGCCAGCTTAGGACTCTTCCTTCAAAATTCTGCCCATCTATGGCCAGCTTAGGACTCTTCCTTCAAAATTCTGCCCATCTATGGCCAGCTTAGGACTCTTTAGAGAACTCTTCCTTCGAATATCTACCCACCTATGGCCAGCCAAGGACTCTTTCCAAGACTCTTCCTTCGAAATTCCATCTATCTATGGCCAGCCTAGGACTCTTCCTTTGAAGTTCTTACTATCTATGGCCAGCTTAGGACTCTTCCTTCGAAATTCTGTCCATCTATGGCCAGCTTAGGACCCTTCCTTCGAAATTTTATCCATCTATGGCCAGCTTAGGACTCTTCCTAGGAGTTTTTCTTCGAAATTCTATCCATATATGGTCAGCTTAGGACTCTTCCTCAGACTTTTTCTTCAAAATTTTACCGATCTATGGCCAGCTTAGGACTCTTCTTTCGAAATTCTACCCATCTATGGCCAGCCTAGGACTCTTCCTTCGAAATTCTACCCATGTATGGCCAGCCTAGGACTCTTCCTTCGAAATTCAACTTATCTATTGCCAGCCCAGGACTCTTCCTTTGAAATTCTATCCATCTATTGCCAGCTTATGAATCTTCCTGGAACTCTTCCTTCAAAATGTTATACATCTATGGCCAGTTTAGGGCTCTTCCTTTAACTCTTCCATAGCAATTCTATCTATCACCAGCTTAGGACTCTTCCTTAGAACTTCTATTCATCTATGGCCAGCTCTAATCTCCATTCACTCTTGTTCTGTGCCGCAAATCACAATTTTTAATTGGTGTCTGTGCCCCGCTTTGGGTAATCTCCTTATCGTCTGTAGGGTCACCTGGGCCGCATTCCCCACTGTAACCAATGCTAAAGACCATGAGTTGGTTGGACCTGGCTACCCTTTTAGAAAGTGCTGAAGTGGCATTGAGGGGTGCAGAGTTTGTTGGGTTAGGTTCCTGAGTCCCAACTTGGAGTAAAGTCATGATTTGCATTCTTGGCATCTTCCAGAGGTCAAGGGGCTCCCAGGGCACACAGAGGGGATGGCTATTGGCATCTTGTGGTCCCCATTTATTGCAGGCTAATGCTATAGATGAGTCCTTCTCAAATTTAACCTCAACTGAGATATATCAACCTACAGGACCACAGTTGGGGTGAACAGGTCTGGGAAATCTCTAAGCCACTACAAGTCCCACTTAGGCCTGTGTTGGGCCTTGCCGAGGCTCGTCTTCTCATGGCAGGTCTGGGGCTACACAGGTTTTTCTTTCCCCCCACAAACTGGAACATCTCTGAACCTCCACATTGTCCATCCGTTTTTTCTGCATCCTCATGAGCATCCTGCCATTGATTTCAGAAAGTCCTGCTTTTATTAACAGTATTGATCTGTTCCTACAATGCTCATTGCATAGCCGGGGACTCTGGTGTATCTGCACAGCATTTGTGACGTCGCCAAGGAATCTCATGCTGATGGGGGAAGGGGTGGGGGGGGGGGCTGCAGCAGGGTGGACAGGAATGGAGGAAGGGTAAGGATGTTGCCTGTAGCGACCAATCAGTTCTCTCGGCTTCATCACCATTGGTTGCCATGAAACAGAATATATAGTTATACATATATATATATGTGTGTGTGTGTATTTTTATTTTTTTTTATCCAATATTATTAATGATTGTATCCTGAGCATGTTATACCGACCACCAACATTACTCCTATCCCAGTCATTTCATCCTATTACTGATATTACATTACTATTACTCTTCTGACCTTTTTCACATTTTATTTTTTTAATGATTAAATAAAATGATGATCACAGACGGTGCCAAAGACAATACATTGTGATGTGTGTACATTCCGGGTATTTCCAGACCTGTGAACTCTACAATACTTTATTAATCCCAAGGGGAAATTGTTAACTCTGCAATACAAGCTGCCAGTGGATGGCTGAACCAGTCCACATCCTCTGAGATTTACTTCTACCTTACCGCTCATTGCCAGGAGGGCGGCGATGTTGGAGAACGATGCCTCTCTCCTACTGTCCCTGGGAGCCCCTCACACTGACTCTCCCTGTACCTCTGACTCTAACACTAATCCTCCCTGTAACCCTAAAACTGACTTTTATCCCTCTAACCCCAACACTAACCCTCGCTGTATCCTAAATCCTAACTCTCCCACTAACCTTCACCCTATTATTAACCCCCAACATGAATTCTGCCTCTAATGCTCCCTGTAAACCTAACACTGACCCTCACCCTAATTCTTTCTGTAACCCTAACACTGACCCTCACTCTAATTCTTTCTGTAACCCTAACACTGATCTTCACCTAACCCCTCTTGTTAGTCTAAATCCTACTTTTTACCATAATACTAAACCCCCCTTAACCTAAATCCTAACACTGTCTCTCCCTCTCCCCTTCTTTAAACCCGGTCACTATTCGTCCTCCTAACCCTCCCTGTAACCTTAACACTTACTTTCACTCTATTCTCCCTGTAGCCTCAATCCTCACACTCTCTTCCTCTAGGCCTAAAACTACTTACAGTCCTGACACCAACCCTCCTTTTAGCCTAAATCCTAACACTATCTCTCACTTCATCCCTAATTTTGTCTCCAAACTATGGCCCAGGGGCATGATGTGGCCCCTTTGCTTTCTTTTTTTCTGGCCCTTGGGGCACTATTATTCCTACTGACACCAATGATGGGGCACCATTCCTCCCAATGACACCAATGATGGGGCACCATTCCTTCCAATGACACCAATGATGGGGCACTATTCCTCCTAATGACACCAATGATAGGGGCACTATTCCTCCCACTGACACCAATTATGGGGCACTATTCGTCCCACTGACACCCATGATGGGGCACCATTTTTCCCACTGACACCAATGATGGGGCACCATTTTTCCCAATGACGGGGCACCATTTTTCCCAAAGACACCAATGATGGGGCACCATTTCTCCCAATGACACCAATGACGGGGCACCATTTCTCCCAATGACAACAATGACGGGGCACCATTCCTCCACTGACACCAATGAGGGGGCACTATTCCTCCCAATGACACCAATGATGGGGTGCTGTTCCTCCCACTGATACCACTGATGGGGCACCATTCTTCCCAATGACACAACAATGGGGCATTGCCTTCTCCTATTAGCAGCAGTCCGGCCCTGTAAAGCCTGAAGGACAGTAAACTGGCCCTTTGTTTAGAAAGTTTGGAGACCCCTGCTCTAACCCCAACACTGAACCTTCAACCTAACCCTCTCTGTAATCTAAATCCTAACACTGTGTTTTCCTTTAACCCCAACACTGACCTTCATCCCAACCCTCTCTGTAGTCTAATTCCTAACACAGTCCCTGTATAACACTAGCCTGCTTTTAACCCTAATACTAACCTTCCCCCTTCAACCGAAATCCTAACACTGTCTCACCCTCAAACCTTACTTTTAACCCAAAAACGAACTAATCCTTCTTCGACTTTTCCCAATAAGTGTAACCCGGACCTTCACCCCAACCCTCCCTGCAGCCTAAAACTCCATTCACCCCTAACACTAACCCTCTAATAATCCTTAAGGCTAACCTCCACTGTAACCTAAATCCTAACACTACTTTTAATCTTGACACCAACCCTTCCTATAACTTAATCCTAACGCTGTCTATTACTCTAACCCTACTTTTAACTTTAATACTAATCCTCCCTCTAACCCCAACACTGAACCTTCATCCTAACCCTCCCTATAGTCCAAACCCTTAACACTGTCTCTCCCTCTAACCCCAACACTAACCCTCCCTCTAACTCCAACATTGAACCTTCATCCCAACCCTTCCTATAGTCCAAAGTCTAAACCCCAATACTAACTCTCCCTCTATCTCCAACACTGAACCTTCATCCTAACCCTCCCTATAATCTAAACCCTTAACACTGTCTTTCCCTCTAACCCCAACACTGAACCTTCATCCTAACCCTCCCTATAGTCCAAACCCTTAACACTGTCTTTCCCTCTAACCCCAACACTGAACCTTCATCCTAACCCTCCCTATAGTCCAAACCCTAACACTGTCTCTCCCTCTAACCCCAACACTAACCCTCCCTCTAACTCCAACATTGAACCTTCATCCCAACCCTTCCTATAGTCCAAACCCTAACACTGTCTCTCCCTCTAACCCCAACACTAACCCTCCCTCCCTCTATCTCCAACACTGAACCTTCATCCTAACCCTCCCTATAATCTAAACCCCAACACTGTTTCTCCCTCTAACTTTCCCTGTAACCCAACCAGGGACGTACGTACAGAGGTCGCCATTGCGACTCGGCCCCATGGGGGAAATTATTATTATTATACAGGATTTATAAAGCACCAATAGTTTGTGTAGCGCTTTACAACATGAGGGCAGACAGTACAGATTCAATACAGGAGGGATCAGAGGGCCCTGCTGCTCCTCAGAGCTTACAATCAAGGAAAATCTCATTTTTTTTTGCTTATTTTGTGTTTATATTAATGGGAAATCCAAAATCTCACAGTTGCCATCAGAACAGGAAGGGAGGGTAAACCTTATAATAGCAAAAAAATAAAAAACCTATTGAATTGTAACAATTGCCGACTGATTAAAAAAAAAAATAATAATTATGTACTTTAAAAAATATATATCAATATCAATTTAATGTTCATTTAAATTATTTTAATTTAATTTTAATTTAGTTTTTTTAATTTAGTTTTTTTTTTAGTTTTTTTAATTTAGTTTTTTTTTTTATTATATATATCTTAAAAGAAAAACATTTTTTTCCCCCTCTGTCAGTTTATCCGGCCCCCCACTTTCTTGATTTTGCATAAAGTCGGCAAAAAAAATTGGAATGTGGTTTGTGAAGCGAGAGACGGAGGCAGATGGCGGTTAGCGAATGTCACAAATGATGAATGAGGTGATTGGTAGGCGATGCTCCATTCAGAAATCCTCAGTGATTGGGGCACGTGGCTCCTCCTTGACTCATCAATGTCCTTCTCTTTTATCTTTTTTTTTTTTTGCCATTGGCAGCCGAGTATTTAGTACTGTGGTCTCCCCCCCCTCCCCCATTGTGGTCACCCGGACTTGTCCGGACTTGTAAAGCGACTTCTTACAATTGGACCCGATGAGCTCACCCGCTGAGGGCCAGGAAAATCCCCTTCAATAGACTAATAGATGAGAGCCTCTAATCTCTTCTTCTTATAAATGGGTGGTATTTAGATGACACAATGCCCCCGGGCATAGAATGAGGAAACCCTTCTGTACAAGCTTAACCACTAATCTCATTATTTACATTCCATATCAGTAGACAGGTAATTAACCATTTGCATACCTGTGCGATTTGTAAAAAAAAAAAAAAAAAAATTTGCATACGTGAAAATTTGGAATTTGACAAATATTTCGCGTCCTGGAATACAGATTCTTGCTGCACTGCTTTAGAACACCGCGGCCCACTACATTTTCCCTTATAGATGGTTCATGATATCATCGATTTGGTCGTTTTCCTTTATATCATACGTGTTTTATTTGTTGCTTTGGCTGGTGAAGGATCCCTTCCAACCTGTGCTCAAAGTTTGCTCCTCTCTGGATTTGCTTTGACTATTCAAACATTTTATAGTCGATGGCTAAACGCAGACCATAGATCTGCCAATCAAAAATGGAACATTTCCCATAGGACAACGTTCGTTGGACCGCATTTTGGCCAGGCCAGAGCATGCGTTCTGCTTTTCTAGCCCAATAGACTATCCATCTTTACAGTACAGTTGGCCCTCGAAAAGGACCTGTTTAACATACACTTAAAGATCTTTGAGATCCCTTCTCCATTTGCTTATTCACCAGATCCCTTGAATTATAAATATTGGGGCTATCCTCGGTGCCTCTCCTGTGTCTTCCCTATACCACCTGAAGGCCATTTTGGATTGTTGCAGTTGTATGGACCATATTGCCCCTTTCATTTGCACTGTTTTTACATACCCTGTTTCCCCGAAAATAAGACCTAGCGTGATTGTAGGTGATGGCTGCAATATAAGCCCTACCCCCCAAATAAGCCCTACCATGTTTCCCCGAAAATAAGCCCTACCCTGAAAATAAGGCCTACAAGGACTTTAACTAGGGCTTATTTTTAGGGCTTATATTGCAGCCATCACCAACAATCATGCTAGGTCTTATTTTCGGGGAAACAGGGTAGTTGCATACAGGGCTTTTTTTCTCAGAGAATAGGTGCAGGAACTCCCCCTTTTGGGAGTTACTCATTGTCTTTGCCCCTACCTACCTCTGAGCATCAGTCCTTGGTTCCACCCCCTACCCGCCTCCCAGCACTGCCCCTTTTAGAGAATACAGAACCAAGTGACATTTGTGGTACTAAGTAATTTGTATGTAATTTTGTTATTGATAACAAGAAAAGTAGTAAAAATAGACCCCCCCACAGCCAACAACAATAGACCCACCAGCAACAATAGATCCCCCCCCCCCTGCAACAATAGATCACCTATAACAAAATACCCCCAGCAACAACAGACCCTCTAGCAGCCAGCTATAGTAGACTGCTCAGTAGATCCCTTCCAGCGACAATTGACCCCCCCCCCCCCAGCAACATAAGACCCACCCCGGCAACAATAGATCCCCCCACCAGCAACAACAGACCTCCCCAGCAGCAATCAACCCTTCTGCAGAAATAGATCCACTGGCAGCCAGCTTCAATAGACACTGTAGCACAACCCAGCACTCCTTGCCATTACATACATTCAGTGTTGGAGGTGCCGGAACTGCGTTCCCCATTGCGTTCCCGCTAAAAAAAAAGCCCTGGTTGCATATAACAACTTGTTTCTATTTGATGCAAACCCGTATGTTGTAATATATTCTTCTGAGGAAGCCGTACAAAAGGCGAAACATGTTGAGATAATTTCTGATCAATATAGGCATCACACAAATGATGAATTAAAGTGGTGTTCTGGCCGAAATTATACTTTTTAAATAAAAATCCCCCTATAATACACAAGCTTCATGTATTCTAGTAAAGTTAGTCTGTAAACTAAGGTCTGTTTTGTTAGTTTATAGCAGTAGTTTGTTATTTTATAAACTTACAGCAGGCCGCGGCCATCTTAAGTGTGGGCATCTGAAGCCAGACTGTATTTCTTCCTGGATCCCATCCTTGCAGATCTCGCACATGCTCAGTGCAGCACAAGCAGTGTAATAGGTTTCAGGTCAGGTTTCCATAGCAACGGCAGTGTCAGAGGCAGTTGCCGCCCCTTCCCAGAAGGCATTGCAAACAGGAAATGATGCGATAGGCCGCGGCCAGGGAGGAGGAAGTGAAAAATGAATACAGCAGATATACAGTAAGTGCTGAGAAAAAAAATAAAAAAATATCCAATTCGTTTACAGTGCACAGATTAGTGAGGGATGCTGAAGAGTTGTAAAAGTGGGCGGAACTCCACTTTAATGAATCTTTTTAGAAGATTTTAAAAATGTTTCTGATTTGAAGGAAGTACTGAATAAAATTATTTCAGTTTTTTTTTTTACTTTTGGAGATGTGGTCCCTCTATTACCCACAATTTTTTTATTTGGCCAGGCACAGTTTAACCACTTCCTTACTGCGCTATAGCCGAAAGACTGCTACAGCACAGCTAACTCGTTCTGGGAGGGTGTCCATGGATGTCCTCCCGGAACCATGCCTCTCGCGCACCCCCTGGGCCCCGCATTTGTCCCGCTCTGGGATTGCTGTGTCCTTTGGACACAGATAATAACAGATAGTGGTAAAGGGCCAAACACAGCGGCCCTTTACCACATGATCAGCTGTGTCCAATCGCAGCTGATCACAATGTAAAAGGAGTTGCCCGTTATAAGCTCTCCTTTCCTCATGCGCTGTCACAGTGGAGAGGAGAGCCGGTAACCGGAAAACCCGACAGGGGACATTGCACACAGATAATCATTGCCCTGATTATCAGTGCAGCTCCATTAGTGCCAATCAGTGCTGCCTACCAGTGCTGCTGCATATCAGTGCAGCCTCATCAGCGCCCATGAGCGCAGCCTCATCAGCGCCCCTTAGTGCAGCCTCATCAGCGCCCCTTAGTGCAGCCTCATCAGCGCCCCTTAGTGCAGCCTCATCAGCGCCCCTTAGTGCAGCCTCATCAGCGCCCATCAGTGCAGCCTGATCAGCGCCCATCAGTGCAGCCTCATCATCAGCCATCATTGCATTCTCATCAGCAACCATCAGTGCAGCCCCATTAGTGCAGCCTCATCAGCGCCCATCAGTGCAGCTTTATCAGCGCCCATCAGTGCAGCTTTATCAGCGCCCATCAGTGCAGCCTCATCAGCGCCCCTTAGTGCAGCCTCATCAGCGCCCCTTAGTGCAGCCTCATCAGCGCCCCTTAGTGCAGCCTCATCAGCGCCCCTTAGTGCAGCCTCATCAGCGCCCCTTAGTGCAGCCTCATCAGCGCCCATCAGTGCAGCCTGATCAGCGCCCATCAGTGCAGCCTGATCAGCGCCCATCAGTGCAGCCTCATCATCAGCCATCAGTGCAGCCTCATCAGCACCCATCAGTGCAGCCCCATTAGTGCAGCCTCATCAGCGCCCATCAGTGCAGCTTTATCAGCGCCCATCAGTGCAGCCTCATCAGCGCCCCTTAGTGCAGCCTCATCAGCGCCCCTTAGTGCAGCCTCCTCAGCGCCCCTTAGTGCAGCCTCATCAGCGCCCATCAGTGCAGCCTCATCATCAGCCATCAGTGCAGCCTCATCAGCACCCATCAGTGCAGCCTCATCAGCGCCCATCAGTGCAGCCTCATCAGCGCCCCTTAGTGCAGCCTCATCAGCGCCCCTTAGTGCAGCCTCATTAGCGCCCATCAGTGCAGCCTCATCATCAGCCATCAGTGCAGCCTCATCAGCACCCATCAGTGCAGCCCCTTTAGTGCAGCCTCATCAGCGCCCATTAGTGCAGCCTCATCAGCGCCCATTAGTGCAGCTCCATTAGTGCCCATTAGTGCAGCCTCATCAGCGCCCATCAATGCAGCCTCATCAGCTCCCATCAGTGCAGCCTCATCATCAGCCATCAGTGCAGCCTCATCAGCACCCATCAGTGCAGCCCCATTAGTGCAGCCTTATCAGCACCCATTAGTGCAGCCTCATCAGTGCCCATCAGTGCAGCCCCATTAGTGCAGCCTCATCAGCGCCTATTAGTGCAGCCTCATCAGCGCCCATCAGTGCAGCCTCATCAGCGCCCATCCCTGCAGCCTCATCAGCGCCCATCAGTGCAGCCTCTTCAGCACTTATCAATGCAGCCTCTTCAGCGCCCATCAGTGCAGCCTCATCAGCGCCCATCAGTGCAGCCTCATCAGCGCCCATCAGTGCAGCCTCTTCAGCGCCCATCAGCGCACATCAGTAAAGAAGAAAAATTTACTTATTTTAATTTTATAACCGAAACTAAATACGTTTTTTTTTTTTTCAACATTTGCTGTCTTTTTTTGTTTGTTTAGCAAAAAATAAAAAAACACAGTGTGATTAAATACCACCAAAAGAAAGCTCTATCTGTCTCAAAAAAATGATAAAAATTTAATATGGGTGCAGTGTTGCATGACCGCGCAATTGTCATTCAAAGTGCGACAGCGGCAGTGCTAAAAACTGAAAATTGGCCTGGGCAGGAAGGGGGTGAAAGTACCCGGTAAGCATGTGGTTAAAATCTGTCTTTTTAATGACGTAGACTCTTCTTCTAGCCATAGGTGGTATAGTATGGGGAGGGCAACTCTAGTTGTACTGCTGCCTGTGTGCATCAACCTAATCCTGTTCTTTTTTTTTTCAATATACAGGTAGTTCCTGAGACGAGCTCTGCTGTGCCAACCACACACCATCAAAAGTAGTTCATTTTTTTTTTTTTTAATTTGACGATGGCTGAAAACCTGGAGGATAACCCTGAGGATCTTGACGTGAGACCTAAAAGCAGTTGCAGTGGAAGTGCGGACAGGAAAGACGGGTACCTTTGGAGTGGCAAGAAGCTCTCCTGGTTGAACAAACATGGATCTGATGGAGATGCTGAGATTGCGTCAGAGAAGGCAGAAGGTCCATCAAAAAGCCAAGAGAGGAAGCACAGCTGCTCATCCTTCGAACTTGACTTGGACCGCTCCTGTGGACATAAGCTGCTGGGGAGGTCTTTAAAACAAAAACTGCAAGATGCCGTTGGGCAATGCTTCCCAATAAAAACGTGCAGCAGCCGCCACTCTTCCGTATTGTCTTCCAAAAGGAAAATTCATATCAGCGAATTAATGCTGGACAAATGCCCCTTCCCTCCGAAATCGGACCTTGCTTACCGTTGGCATTTTATCAAACGGCATACGGCTCCGGTTGACCAGTCACACAAGCAGTGGGTAGTGAGAGATGCCCCCAAATTAGAACCACTAGACATGGCTGACCAGAACTCTGATTGCGGAGAGGACCTCTTGTCTGATGGGCCTGTCTTTTCTTGTGAGGCAAGCTGTGGATCAGTGGAGTCCTTCACCAAGGCTGTGAGGAGCATCAAGGAGGACAGTGACGTTGACTCGGACGATGAGGTCCTTACACTGTGTGCCAGCTCGAGGAAGAGGAACAAATCCAAATGGGAATTGGAGGATGAGATTTTCCACCCGGCAACCCCACCTAAATATCACACCCAGATAGATTACGTCCATTGCCTTGTCCCGGACCTCTTTCAGATCAACAACAACCCCTGCTACTGGGGGGTGATGGATAGATATGCAGCAGAGGCCCTCTTGGAGGGAAAGCCAGAGGGAACATTCTTATTGAGGGACTCTGCCCAAGAGGACTACCTATTCTCCGTAAGTTTCCGACGATACAGCCGTTCCCTCCATGCCAGGATCGAACAATGGAACCACAACTTTAGCTTTGATGCTCATGACCCCTGCGTGTTCCATGCCCCCAATGTCACGGGTTTATTAGAACATTACAAAGACCCCAGTTCCTGTATGTTCTTCGAGCCCCTCCTGTCCAGTCCCCTCCACAGGACATTTCCCTTCTCCTTGCAGCACGTCTGCAGGGCCGTTATTTGCAGCTCCACCAATTACGATGGCATTGATGCCCTTCCTGTCCCGTCTTCTATGAAACTGTACTTGAAAGAGTATCATTACAAGTCCAAAGTCAGGGTGCGCCGCGTTGACGTACCGGAGCGGCATCAAAAGTAGTGATGCTGATGTGACATATTTTATTCTATTCTTTTGGCCTTTCGATCTGTTTTCTACAAGAAAGCTTGTAATCTACCACATTAAACTTCCAAAGCCGCAGATGTATTATTTTTGAAGTGGAGGAAGTGATATGTAACATTTCACGAGAAGGCAGAGAACTGCCAACGCACAGACTTGTTCATCCATTAAGGTGTTTATTAAACCGTGTTTAATAAGCCTGGTTGCTGATTTCAGTTTTCATGTCATGCTAATAAAACTATATCAAATGTTGGACCTTTTGTATGAAGCTGTGTGTGTTGCTTCTTTTCAGGAGGACCTCAAGAAAGACCTGGGACAATTTGGCCCCCTTTTTTTTAATAAAATTAGAAATTCATTTTGTTCCTCAGAGAGATCAGTTGGAATCAGGGCCTGGACAAGGGGTGGGCGGGAGGGGCGGCTGCCCTGGGCGCAATGGTTTACTGTAGGGATGGGGGCACATTCCTTCTGTTACGGGGCTAGCAGGAGTAGTGACAAGGGCATCACTACTCCTGTCGGCCCAGCATTGGGAGCAGCGAGGAGAGGAGGAGAGAGCTGGGAAGTGGTGCAGGCTGTTCTCACTCCCCTTCCTGACAGTGCAACACTCCTGTATTAACAAGCAGACGGCGGTGTTCACAGACACACAGGAGCCGGACTAGCCAGAAGGAGGATAGGGAGAGAGAGTGCAGCCTGCACCTACAGACAGGAGAGAGCCAGGAGTTGAGGAAAGAGCAGGGAGTGGAGGAGAGAGGCAGGATGTGGTGCAGGCTGTGCTCTCATTCCCTCTCCTCCTTCCTGACAGTGCAGCACTCCTGTATAAACAAGCAGGTGGTGGTATTCATAGACACACACAACCTGCATTGGCAGGAATGAGGAGGGGGAGAGAGAGCACACAGCCCAAGTAGAAAAGTGTTGAGGAGAGAGCCGGGAGTGGCGGAGGAGAGAGCAGGAGAGAGGCGGGAGTGGCGGAGGAGAGAGCAGGGAGTGGCTGAGGCGAGAGCAGGAGAGAGGCGAGAGCAGGAGAGAGGCGAGAGTGGCGGAGGAGAGAGCAGGGAGTGGCGGAGGAGAGAGCAGGGAGTGGAGGAGAGAGCAGGGAGTGGCGGAGGAGAGAGCAGGGAGTGGAGGAGAGAGCCGGGAGTGGCGGAGGAGAGAGCCGGGAGTGGCGGAGAGAGCCGGGAGTGGCGGAGGAGTGAGCCGGGAGTGGCGGAGGAGAGAGCAGGGAGTGGAGGAGAGAGCCGGGAGTGGCGGAGGAGTGAGCCGGGAGTGGCGGAGGAGAGAGCAGGGAGTGGAGGAGAGAGCCGGGAGTGGAGGAGAGAGCAGGGAGTGGAGGAGAGAGCAGGGAGTGGAGGAGAGAGCAGGGAGTGGAGGAGAGAGCCGGGAGTGGAGGAGAGAGCAGGGAGTGGCGGAGGAGTGAGCCAGGAGTGGAGGAGGAGTGAGCAGGGAGTGGAGGAGTGAGCAGGGAGAGGAGGAGAGAGCTGGGAGTGGGGGAGAGAGCAGGGAGTGGCGGAGGAGTGAGCCAGGAGTGGAGGAGTGAGCAGGGAGTGGCGGAGGAGTGAGCCAGGAGTGGAGGAGAGAGCAGGGAGTGGCGGAGGAGTGAGCAGGGAGAGAGCTGGGAGTGGAGGAGAGAGCCAGGAGTGGAGGAGTGAGCAGGGAGTGGGGGGGGGGAGGAGAGAGCCGGGAGAGGAGGAGAGAGCCGGGAATAGGGGGGGGAGGCATCAACACAAGTATGTGCCCGGTGTTAAAACTGAGCTGCACATGGCCTTTGATAAGTGAGAGACTGCTGGGTGTAGATCCCCTAAGTTTGCACAACATGAACTCGGGGGGGTTGGGGGGTGCAGTTTGGTATCTTTGCCCTGGGCACTGAATGACCTTGTCCTGGCACTGGTTGGAATCTTGATTGCTAAAGACATCACAAAACGTATTCTGACCTCCTTGGCCCGAGCCCCTTTGCACCTTGTTGGACAGGAAGGTTGTTGGGGGTTGAACGTGGCCCGTCCAATGTGTCTCTTCACCGATCAGTGGGTGTCTGTGGACATTTATTGGCCGGCACCCACTGAAGCAGCGCACCCCCTACCCGGAAGTGCAGAATCACGTACACTATATTACCAAAAGGATTGGGACGCCTGCAGCTATAACAGCTTCACCTCTTCTGGGAAGGCCGTCCACAAGGTTTAGGAGGGTGTCTATGGGAAAGTTTGACCATTCTTCCAGAAGAGCATTTGTGAGGTCAGGCACTGATGTTGGACGAGAAGGCTTGGCTTGCAGTCTCCGCTCTAATTCATCCCAAAGGTGTTCTGTCGGGTCAGAAACAAGGTCCATAAAGACATGGATGAGCGAGTTTGGGGTGGAGGAACTTGACTGTCCTGACCTCAACCCGATAGAACACCTTTGGGATGAATTAGAGTGGATACTGTGAGCCAGGCCTTCTCATCCAACATCAGTGCCTGACCTCACAAATGCTCTTCTGGAAGAATGGTCAAACGTTCCGATGGACACCCTCCTAAACCTTGTGGACGGCCTTCCCAGAAGAGATAAAGCTGTTATAGCTGTAAAGGGCGGAGCCAAGTCAATATTGAACTCTCCGGACTAAGACTGGGATGTCATTAAAGTTCATGTGTGTGTAAAGGCCGGCGTCCCAATACTTTTGGTAATATAGTGCATTTAGATGATTCTGCACAGAACAGCCATCCTATAGCAGTAAACCTGCTATAAGGTGCAACTGGCTTTAATCTGCTCTCTGCACGGTCTATGTACAGCGCGGTGATGATGTCACGGCTACTTATACACGGTAATATCTGGGTTTGTAAAGGCATTTGGTGCTCACAGAGTGGATTTATATTTTTTGTGGCTACTGCGGCCTTTGTTCTTCTTCCCGAGCTGCTGAACAAACTTCAACCCAAAGCAACCGACGCTGAATAATCTTTTTATTTTAATACATTTTATCTTTTTTTGCAGTTTGTATTCAGTATATTATTTTAAATGTATTAAAATAAAGAGATGATTCAGCATCGGTTGCTTTGGGTTGAAGTCTGTTCAGCAGCTCGGGAAGAAGAACAAAGGCCGCGCCCCAAGGGCTTGCACTCCATATGGTTTACTGAAAAGAGGAAAAAAAACTGGAGACAGCGGAGGGAAGTTCTGGGAAATTCTGCAATCCTGGAATGTAAACACGACCGCGCTGCGTCTCTGGGGGGGGGGGAGGGGGCAGGAAGCTGGAGGAAGCCATGACATGGATTATTATTATTATAAAGGATTTATTGATTGCAAACAATTCCATCCAATCCCCTCATATTAAACCTAAACAGGGGCGGCTCCCAGGATCACACCAATCATTAGGTCCTCCGGGGGGGGGGGGGGGGATGGGGTGTCTCTGCACTTCTTGGCTGTATTCACACATGTCTGACACAAATCCTCCCCTTCTGCAACCTCTCACCATGTGACTTGCTGCAAAGTTACAATGTGCAGTCTGAGTGATCACTAAGGCTCAGGTTCACACTATGTACCGCAAGTGAAACCGCGCCGCATTCCTTTTCAATTCACATGCGATTCAGCGTGGTGCAGTTGGCGCCCGTTCGTTTTGAATGGGCTCAAATCGCACTAAAGAAGCGCGTGCAGCAACTTTAGAAGCGCACTGCAACCAGATCGCCTGGTCGTTTTGTGCCATGCAGTCTAGTGCAATCCGGTGCCGGCAAACGCACCATGTTTGCGAACTGCGTTTGGGGTGTGCCTAAAGCGAATTTCCACCCTTTTTTGGAAGGTCCTATGTTCCCGTGTACACTCGTAAATAGATATTTTGTTATTTTTGTTCCCAAATACCTTTTTTTCTATATAATCTGAGGCACTTCCTGTCCCAGCCGCCTGCGCTATGACGTCATTGGCTGATTCCTATTGTCTCCCCTGGATATCGGTGTCATCTACCCCAGGAGTCTTCAGGGAGCCTAATAGTCAAAATCTTGTGGTATTTAGAGACCGGAAGTGATGCGATCGGGAGGAGTTAGGAGTTATGCCCCTTCCGGGTTGTCCTTCCTTTGATTGACAGGTTGCAAGGGAGCAGGAAATTCCGCCGCGGCCCCCATTGCTATGGCGACCTGTAATGAACAAACTGTGTGATGCAGTGCAATTACTGTACAGGCGCGAGATCCAGAGGCGCATGCTGGGTAGCCAGGTGCATAGCTCCCAACTGTCCCTGATTTTGCGGGACTGTCCCGGATTTGGAACAAAGTCCCGCTGTCCCTCATTTCTCATTTGTCCCTCATTTTGGTCTGATCTCTATAGATGTATATAAAATGCACTATTTATCTTTCAAAAAGTTTTTTCCAGATCTAAACCTTTCATCTGATTTCTAAATTGCTGCATTTGTAAATTCCAAAAGCCAATATAAAGGAATTGTAGTGGTGAAAAAAAAAACACTTGTGGGTTTAACCAATCTTGTTTTTTGTACAATTCTCCTTTAAGGGGGCGTGGCTAGGGGTGTGTCCTATGCCTGCATGCTTTTGCTGATAGGTGAACCCTCATTCCCATTTCAAAAAGTTGGGAGGTATGCAGGTGCAGTGCCGGGACAAGGTCATCTAGAGCCCAGGGCGGAAAATGACAAATTGCCCCCCCCCCAAGATGTATGAGAATTATGTGTCAGCAAAATCCCCCCCAGAAAAAATAAAAATCAAGCACTAATCTGCTAAGCTTTATAATATAATATAATGTATAATATAATATAATGTATAATATAATGTATAATATAATATAATGTATAATACAATGTATAATATAATATAATGTATAATACAATGTATAATATAATATAATGTATAATACAATGTATAATATAATATAATGTATAATATAATGTATAGGAAGATTCAATGTATCTCTCTTGTCCATTCACAGAGACAGAAAATACAGGGGGCGGGGCTTCGCAGTGACTGATCACTGTGATAGACAATTAGACGCTATCATAGCAATCAGGTGACCTGAAATCAGACATTTTGGGTTCCGATCATTAGAACGGGGCCCGGGGGGCCCTTGATGAGACCCCGGTCTCTGTGCTGGGAGCGCAAAAACAGATATGCAAATTTGCATACGGTTGGCATGAATGGGGTTAATGTCAGTGGCGGCCGGTCTTTTTTTTGTGGTGGGGGGGAGTAAACAACCCCCCCCCATTGATCGGTGGCATCTCAGTCAGCACCCCCTCCCCACCCTTACCCAAGCAGGCGGGTTGCGGGCATTCGGCAGGTTGTAGGCTCCAGTGGCAGCGGGTTTCTATGGATGGCGGGCATGCTCCTGTGTCTTCTGTGCGGCTCCTCCATTCGTCTCCTAGGCGTCCAATAGGATCGCCTGTCCTTTCAGCCAATCGGATAAAGGGTATCAGACCCGATTCCCGATTGGCCCGGGAGGAGGATCAGTGTTGCAACAGCAAATATTCATTCGCTATTGCCTGTTTCAACACACCTGGGTGGGCACCGGACGCAATGCTCTGCACCCCGAGTCCACCCTATTTTGAAGCCTATTAGAGTGTCTGGCTCTAATCAGGTGCTTAAAAAAAAAAACACCCCTCCCCCGCCCACCCCCTCCATAGGAATTCATGCGCCTGGCTTCCTGAAAGGGGCCGGGCACATGGATAGGGGGGGAGGCGGGGTGTGGATAGGGGGGGAGTCAGGGCGTGGATAGGGGGGGAGGCAGGGCGTGGATAGGGGGGGAGGCAGGGCATGGATAGGGGGGGCGGTGGGGCGTGGATAGGGGGGGCGTGGATAGGGGGGGAGGCGGGGCGTGGATAGGGGTGGAGGCGGGGCGTGGATAGGGGTGGAGGCGGGGCATGGATAGGGGGGGAGGCGGGGCGTGGATAGGGGGGCGGTGGGGCGTGGATAGGGGGGCGGTGGGGCGTGGATAGGGGGGGCGTGGATAGGGGGGGAGGCGGGGCGTGGATAGGGGGGGAGGCGGGGCATGGATAGGGGGGAGGCGGGGCGTGGATAGGGGGGCGGTGGGGCGTAGATAGGGGGGGCGGTGGGGCGTGGATAGGGGGGGCGGCGGGGCGTGGATAGGGAGGGCGGCGGGGCGTGGATAGGGGGGGAGGCGGGGCGTGGATAGGGGGGGCGGCGGGGCGTGGATAGGGGGGGCGACGGGGCGTGGATAGGGAGGGCGGCGGGGCGTGGATAGGGGGGTAGGCGGGGCGTGGATGGGGGGGCGGCGGGGCGTAGATAGGGGGGGCGGCGGGGCGTGGATAGGGGGGGCGGCGGGGCGGCGGGGCGTGGATAGGGGGGGCGGCGGGGCGTGGATAGGGAGGGCGGCGGGGCGTGGATAGGGGGGGCGGCGGGGCGTGGATAGGGATGGAGGGCGGCCCCTGTGCGCCCACAATGGACAGCCCACCCCCAGGTTGACGTACAAGTAATAACAATCACGGGGGAGCTTTAAAAAAAATAATGATTATGTGGACCGGAGCTCTACTTTAAGGGGCGGTTCACACCGGTGTGATGTCAGAGATCGGATGTGATTCGCACCCCACTGCAGTGAAAATGACATGCGATCTCTGTGCGATGCGATTTCAGCCATAAAGATCGTACGGCTGAATTCGCATCAAACTTGCACAGGACCCTTTTTTTTGTCCGCAGCAGAATCGGATCACTTGGGTGTTTGATAAACACTGTTAACTGATAAACTGTCCGAGTTTGCAGATCGCACTGCGATTTGCGAACTGATTTGAGGGGGGTCATTAACTTTTACCTGACCCTCCCAGCAGTTCCCATAGGGCAGTGTGAACGGCCGCCGGGAAACATGCGGCGCGGGAAACCCGCAGTGGATTCGCAGCTTTCCCGCATCGCAGCAGTGTGAACCGGCCCTAAGATCGCACTGACACCCGCTGTGGATCACAAGCTCGCAGTGCGATTTAAATGCGGCGCGGGAAACGATCACAGATCGCAGCGTTTCTTGCTCCTTGTAATGATAAAGCTCTTATTCCGGCTGCTGTATGTTGTGACAAGTCCGGAATTTATTGATGGAAACTTGTAAATTTAATAAAAAGGGGAACTTTGAAATCGTGCGACTTCATCTGAAATCACACAATTTGGAAGCCGCGTGTCAGTGCGACTTCAGGTGCGTCTTTAGAAGACGTCTGTGCGGCTTCATGCGCAGGAGTCTGTGCAGGCACCGCAAAAAAGTCGGCGTCACACCGATTTGAATCGTGGCCACTGCCGACAATAGGGTGCGACTTGTCATGCGATTCGAGTCCATTGACAAGTCGCTCCAATGTGAGAGTTGCTTTGAGGTCACATATACTTAGAAAGTCCAGAGATTGTATTCCTACCAGTGATGACATCACACAGACAGGCTGCCATTATATATGGTGTGTGTGTATAGGGAAGGGGGGGGGAGGGGCAGCGGCTCGGTTTCCGGCGAGGATCGATTTCCTCCCTGGGGCCCGGATCTGGGGCCCGGGATCGGCACCTCCTGATAGCAGGCGGCCCGGCCGGCTCTTCCACACACAAGTCACAGAAGTATTTTAAACAGACGATCCGTCTTTTTTCTCAATCGTCTTACAGGAAAGGCACAGAAGCCGCCCTCATTATTAATTCATCGAGCGATTCCATTAGGATGAGAAATTCGATTGTCAGCTTCCTGCCTTCGCCGGGATTCCAGTCATCTACACCGATCGAGTCATCCAACGCCCATTTCCTTCCTGTCAATTGCTGACCTTTAGCAACCCCTCCGCACTCAATATTTCCTCTTCCCTCCGAGTCGCCCCCCCTAGGAGTTTCGTCCGCACTCAGCGGCGGCGGCGGTGGGGGGGGGGGGGTCGGATTTCACTCGAAAGATTTTAACGCCACATTAGGAGGAACAAATCGATTTTTAAGAAGCCGATGGGAGAAAACAACATGGCGAGGAAATTTACGATGAATTTAGCCTCCATTCACACGCCTGGCGATTCGGAATCGCAGACGGAAAATGTCGCAATTCCAAATCGCATAAAATGTGCGGCATGCGCTTGGGTGTCATTCATTTTTTAACAGCCCCCCCCCCGAAACGCGGTACGATTTTTGCTCGCATGACAGAATCGCAGGAGGGAAAAAAAACGCGCCTTTAAATTACTTCAGCCCCCCTGAAGGTTTACCCCCCTTTCTGGCTAGGCCATTTTTTTTGCGATACGGCACTGCGTCGCTTTAACGGACAATTGCGCGGTCGTGCGACGTCGCACCCAGACAAAATTAATGTCCTTTTTTTCTCACAAATAGAGCTTTCTTTCGGTGGTATTTGATCACCTCTGCGGTTTTTATTTTTTGCGCATTAACGGCCAATTTACACCATAGAAACGCAGTCCGGATGCGCTCCAGATGCTTTTTTGCATGCATGTTTTTGGTGCGTTTTTGGTGCGTTTTTAAAGCGTTTTTGATGCAGTCCAGTGCATTTTTCCTCCCTTTTTTTCCCCTTAGCCATAAATAAGAACATGGGTGTTCCAGCGCATTTTTTGGTGCGTTTAGGTGCATTCCGGTCAGTTTTTGATGCTTTTTGCAGCGTTCCAGTCCAGTCCAAGTGCAGGAAAAATGCAGCATGTTCTACTTTTTTTTTTCTGTAATTGGAACGCACTGGAACTGCAGACACTGGTGTGAACTATGCCATTGAAAACCATATAACCTACTTTCTATGCGATTTTGAAGCAGAAAAAAAAACTGCATGTGACACGACAATTTTGAAAAAAAAAACAAAAAAAAATATATTTTTTGCTTAAATATTCCCAAAAAATAAAGTTTGGGCCGATATGTATTCTTCTACATATTTTTGGTTTAAAAAAAAAATCGTAATAAGCGTATATATTGATTGGTTTGTGCAAAAGTGACAGCGTCTACAAAATAGGGGATAGATTTATGACATTTTTACAAATTTTTTTTCCCACTAGTAATGGCAGCAATCAGTGACTTTTAGCGGCACTGCGACATTGTGGCGGACAGATCGGACAACTAACTGTCATTTTTGACACTATTTTGGGACCCAGTGACATTATTACAGTAACCAGTGCTAAAAATATGCACTGTCACTGTACTAATGACACTGGCAGGGAAGGGGTTACATCAGGGGGCGATCAAGAGGTTAAATGTGTTCCCTCACTGTGTGTTCTAACTGTATGGGCTGCCTGGGCAGATCCCCGTTCTGTCACTGCGGGGGGGCGATTGTGGGTGGCCGTCAGACACCGAGTTCGCCCCACCCGCTGATTGGTTCCCCCCTGCTGGCCAGTGGACGCGCGCGCACCCACAAATCGCTGTGTATGAGCCGACGTACACCTACGGCGATTTGCGGGATCGCGCCACATTGTCGCAGTATGAGCGGTTCAAAAAATCACGTGACGCTTGTTGCCCAAAAAGGAGCCTCTGCCCCCCCAGAGAATGGGCTGCCCTATGCCCGACAGGCACAAAACGAGTGAAAATCGCGCTAAGTGGGAACGTTCGCTCCCCCAATGAGAGACTTGAATGGGGCCTCAGATATCAGGAGATGTTCGTTGTACGTTGTCACCCGCTCATGACGGAAGGTAAAACAAATCTGAACGCCTGAACCCCGGCAACTTTGGCGTGTTCTAGTAACTCCGCCCAAATCATGGCAAACACCTCGTGTGTCCAAGACAGTGACATCCCGTGCCCAGGGCAAACGATGCCAAACTGCACTTCCCCCTCCCCCGATGTTGGCACCCCGATCATCTTCTGCAGCTGGGATCTTTGATATCCGCACTATAGCGCCACCTGCCTGTCTGACAATTGTAAGGTGCAAAAAAAATAAAAATATTGTTGGGTAGCACCCCCAGAGTGCCTGTGCAGACCCCCCCCCCCCCCCCCAGACAATGGACCTCATTATTGGAGACATCACTGCCCCTGTCAGGCAGAAAGGGGTGGGGGGGGGGGTATCAGTGAAGATTCATTCACACCAGGAGCAGCGGGGATCGCGCCGAGCGGCTATTCCAACACAGTCCCACCGCCAGGGCCGCTGATAAGGCAGAACAGCCGGCCCTCCTGTACCGGGCCCCAGTCAGTTCAAAAGGGGGGCCCGGGCACTTCTAGAGCCAGAGCGATGGCTTTACTGCCTTATTGCCAACTCTTGTGGCTCCCCCCACTGAGGCTCTGCCCGCTCTGCACTGCAGAGAGGTTGGCCCTGCTGTCCGGGTCTTCCTGTGTGCCCCCCTCCCTGCAGCATTGCCAGCTTCCCTCCTCTCCCACAGGGGGGTGTTTCAAAATGGAGAGCAGGGGGGGGGGGTGTCATAAATATGTCATATTTACCAGCCCCTTCCTTTCCTGAATGAACACACTGAGCGATTGGCACCGATCATCACTGTGTCCATTCACCGCGGAAGCATAGTAAATTATGTTTACTACGCTTCAGTTTGTGATCGCTCAGGAAGCCTCAGAGCGCTTCCATTCACTGTCCAGTGCAGCTGAGGCTGCAGAGGAAGGGACTGAGGAATCTCTGTCCTCAGTCCCTTTGTCTGCCTCAAATGTGAGACATCGGGGGGTCTGTTTAGATCCCTGATATTTCACCAAAGTCCCCCCTCCCCCCCCCCCATAAGGCTGTTTAAAAATGTAAAAAACCAATATACTAAAAATGAGGGGGACCCTGTCAGATAGAAATCACGGGGCCCCATACAGCCTATCAGCAGCTCTGCCCACCGCCCGACACATAAAAACTCTGCACCCGGGGCAGCTGCCCCTCCTGCCCCCCCCAGTCCTGGCCCCGTATCCAGGTGAATTATACCTTGTTAAGGATAAATTGGTAAGTTGGTGGTAAATAGTAATGGATATCTTCTGTTTTTTATTAAAGGAAAACTGGCCCAAGATAATTAAAATCATTTTTTTAAACTCTGGCTGTATATTTTGTGCCGTTCCCATGACCCACCGCCGAAAAAATACCCCCCAAAAATGATCTTATTCCTGCCGTTCGGGTTGATACCAAACATACCGTCTGTATATTATTTATTGGTTGTTAGATCTGTAGTAGGACCAGGAAGAATAAAGTGTTTTTATTTTCCTACCTAAATCACTGACACTAAATTAATAACGTTTTTTTATTTTGTCATTACTTATAGAGCGACTCCGCTATTGTGGAGAATAAACCCCTCCTACCCGAGTGATCTCTGTACATTGCAGGTGTTTCGTCAGATTAGGCGACCCGTCAGATTTTGTAACAGAAGCGACGCTCCATCGCGGCCATCTTGGTACACCCCGCAGTAAGGATACAGTGAGAAGGCGGCAAGCGGACATCTTTGCACACCCACCAGAGTCCGGCATTTCACACTTATTTTTACTGGTGAACTGAACTTATATAGTGAAATACAGGATTTTGAAACCCGTCTGACTGTTTTGATGGTGAATTTTAAAGCAGCGGCGAGCCTGCTGATCTCACAGGTTTGCTGATCTGACAGAACACTGCTGCTTTTATAATTCAACATCAAAACAGTGCGACGGATTTCTAAATCCTGTATTTCACTATATAAGTTCAGTTTACTGCTAAAAAAATAAGTGTGAGATGCAAGACTCTGCGGGTCAGGCAGCGGGGAGCTGTGTCCTCCGCGTGTCTCTTCTTGCTTCCTGCTAGGCGTCCAATAGCAGCGCCTGTCCTTTTAGCCAATCGGGTGACGGGTATCAGACCCGCACTACCCGATTGGCAGAGAGGCGGTTTAGTGTTAGAAAAGCAAATATTCATTTGCTTTTCTAACACACCTGGGTGGGCTGCGAGCGCAATGCTGAGTAAACGTTAGCTTGAAGATTATTAGAGCATATGGCTCTAATGGGGTGCATCAAAAAAAAAAAAACCCGCTGCTGTCATTCAAGCGCCCGGCATTCTAAAAGAGGCTGGACGCCTGAATAGGGGGTGGCGGGAGAGAGGGGGACACCCATAGTATGAATACTTTTTCAAGGCATTGTAAATTTAACCAGTTCAGCTCTTTGGGTGTACTATGTACAAAGCGTGAACCTTTCATCACAAGCTGATGGCGGCAGTAGCGGGTTTTGTACAGCGACCGGCTTCAAAGTGAATGTGATGTGGTGGCTGCATAGCTGACGACCCCTCCCCCCCTCCCGCCGGCGGCCCACCCTCCTCCCGTGGTTCCGGGGCTGCCCCGTGCTTACCGACACCCGCGAAGGCATACGCCCCACGGGGGGGGGGAGACTGCAGTGAGACTGAGGCAAAGCCATCTCTCCATCTCACCTGCAAACAATGAAACCAGAAGTAATATCACTTCCAGGTTCAGATGCACCATTTCCTGACCAGTGGCGCCTGGTGGTATATTTTTTTTTGGGGGGGGAAACAAACAATCCACCCCCTTTCCCCCCCCCAGGGACGGTCGCTCGGGTCAGTCACCCCCTTTCCCCCCCATTGGTCGGTTTGGTCACCAGCCCCGCACTTAGCTCATCTAGGTCGAGGGTAGCGCTTCCTCCGAGCGGCGGGCGATGTCTCCTCCTCCTGGTGCTTCCCCTACATCTCCTCCCTCCTCAGCGACCAATAGGATCGCTTCTCCTCTTGGCCAATTGGGCGACGGTCTCAGGACACGCTTCCTAATTGGCCGGGAGGAGAATCAGGAAGACAATAGTGAATATTAATTTGCTATTATCACACAACTGGGTGGGCTCATTTTAATTTTAATTTTTTAATTTTATTTTTTATTTTATTTTTATGTGATTGCTATCACAAGGGGTTGATAAATGTGATAGCATTGGGCAGGTGACAGGTACTCTTTATGGAGACATTAAGGGTAGACATGAGCACAGCCAAAAAATTCCTTCGTTTTCGTTTTATTAGTTTATTATTTTTTTCATTTTTCGGGTCATTTGTTATGATCGCGATTCGTAAATTCGTAAAATCGTACATTTCTAAATTCGGAAATTTGAAGTTTGAAAATCCAAAAACCCGAAAATTCAAAAATCTGAAATAGTAACTATTACATTTTAGGTATTGTAATTTCCTTTCAAATTTGACTGTCAGAGAACGTAACACATACAAATTTATCCAAAGTTACGAATTATCCAAAACAAATGCCTCATCTAAACAAATGGAACGGAACAAATTAATAATAAATAATAATAAAATGTTGTTATTATTATTATTGTTATTTATTATTATTAATTCATTACGTTCCATTCCGTTTTTTCGGATCATTCATAACTTTGGATAAATTTGTATGTGTTACGTTCACTAACTACTCCTCTTCAAAGGAGCGACGTATAACGACAGTGGGCGGTCCGTAAGAGGTTAAGCAGCACTTTTCGGCCGCTAGCGGGGCGCTTTTAACCCCAAAAACGCCACTGCCCATTCATTTAAAATGGACAGGGAGTTCTGGGAACGCTAAATACAGCGCTCCCAACCTGCCCCAAAGATGCGGCTTGCAGGACTTTTCGGAACGCCCCGCAAGAGCACCGCCCTCAGTGTGTGAAAAGTCACACTTGAATGAATGGGAGGCGGTTTTCAGGCACTTAGCAGAGGCTGTTTCCAGTGCTAAAGCGCCTGAAAAGCGCCCCAGTGTGAAAGAGGTCTTAGTGTTTTTGTTTTTTTTTTCACTTTATTAAATGTGAAACGTATAAATATATGTTGGCCCAGGTTCACATGTCAAATTGCATGCCAAATCGGCAGCTATTGACGGCAATGGCACCGTGCGAATAGGTGCAGCGCTGACTTTGCAACACCGTTTCCCAAAAGTAGTTTTTGTACTACTTTTGGCGACTTCAGGGGGCAATTTGTATAGACAGTTGGACTGCATTGCCAGGATGAAATCATGCGAGTTCAGCTAAACTTGCACAATTTCAATCCCGCAGCAATCTGAACCCAGGCTTAAAGTGTAAGCTCACCTTTACAGAAAAATCTGCAAGGTAAACTTACACAGGCCCATCATATGCAGCCACTGTGCCCATCAAATGCAACCACTGTGCCCATCATATGCAGCCACTATGCCCCATCAAATGCAGCCACTGTGCCCATCATATGCAGCCACTATGCCCCATCAAATGCAGCCACTGTGCCCCATCAAATGCAGCCACTATGCCCCATCAAATGTAGCCACTGTGCCCATCAAATGCAGCCACTATGCCCCATCAAATGCAGCCACTATGCCCCATCAAATGCAGCCACTGTGCCCATCAAATGCAGCCACTATGCCCCATCAAATGCAGCCACTATGCCCCATCAAATGCAGCCACTGTGCCCATCATATGCAACCACTATGCCCATCAAATGCAGCCACTATGCCCCATCAAATGCAGCCACTGTGCCCATCATATGCAACCACTGTGCCCATCAAATGCAGCCACTGTGCCCATCAAATGCAGCCACTGTGCCCATCAAATGCAGCCACTATGCCCCATCAAATGCAGCCAATGTGCCCATCATATGCAGCCACTGTGCCCATCATATGCAACCTCTGTGCCCATCAAATGCAGCCACTGTGCCCATCATATGCAGCCACTGTGCCCATCAAATTCAGCCTCACTGTGATCACCCCACCCACCCATCTGCCTGCTCGCTGTCTGACCGGAACTTACCCTATCTTGGTGGCGGGTCAGGCAGCGGGTGATGGTGTGGGACAGGCAGCGGGTCAGGCGACGGCTCCTGTGTCCTCCATGCTTCCCATGCGTCTCTTCTTTCCTTATGCTAGGCATCCAATAGGATCACCTGTGCCTTCAGCCAATCAGATGACAGGTATTAGACCCTCGCTTCCTGATTGGCAGGGAGGCGGTTCAGTGTTAGAAAAGCCAATATTCATTCGCTTTTCTAACACACCTGAGTGGGCTCCTGGCACAGTGGCCACCCCCTATTCAGACGTCCGGCCCCTTTTCAGACACGGGGAGCCTGAATTACAGCGGCGGGGGGTGTTTTTTTTAAGCACCTGATTAGAGCCAGAGGCTCTAATAGGCTTCAAAATAGGGTGGACTCGGAGCACAGAGCACCATGAATTGATTCATGCTATGCATGAATCTATCCATTCTACATAAAGGGCGTGGCGTGCGCCCTTAATGGACAGGCGTCATATGGGTGGCCCCGACCAATCAGAACCTGCGTAGCCCGTCCTGTCAGCAGGGAAGAAGACACGTGAATGCTGGGGGTATTTCTAAGCCCCGGACCCATGACGCAGCTATAGAGGGGCTCAGAACAGGAGATCGCTGTGCTCCAGGTCAGCGGGACTGGGGGGGGAGGAGGGGGTCCAGTGTAAGTTCACCTTGCAGATTTTTCTGTAAAGGTGAACTTACACTTTAAAAGGTGTAAAATTATTAATGAACAAAACAAACAAAACTGAAAAAAAAAGTTTAAAGTGGAAGTAAAACGGAAAATTTATTATCAAATACTTACCGTAATTTTCCTTTCCTGATGGACTCCATGGTAGTCTACGTGTGGGTTAACCCCGCCTCCTCTCCAATGCTATAGGACCCCATTCCCATAAATTTGAGATTACCACTAGAGACTGCGTTCCGTAACTAGCCAACTCTTGACCAATGGGTGGGAGCTCCGTCTGCCATGGAGTCCATCAGGAAAGGAAAATTACGATAAGTATTTGATAATAAATTTTCAGTTTTCATGGCAGTCTACGTGTGGGAAATAACTAGCCAGACCACACAGGCGGGTATGCTGCTCTAAAAGAAATTTAATTTTCCCTGTCAACCAACAGGATTCCTAAACCAAAATGCACAGAAGATAGAGAAGCAGGTTCTATGCAATAGTGTGACATAAAGGTATGGAGGCCCACAAGGCCGCTTTGCAGATGACATCTGGAGCCACGTGCCAGGCTGCTGCCTACGAAGCCGCCATACCCCTCTTGGAATGTGCCATCACCGGCTGTGGAGGATCCAAGCCCTTAACCCTGTAAGCCTGCTGAATGGATTGGACGATCCAGGCCACAATCGTTCTGGTCAAAGCTCGCTTCTCTTTGTTACTCCTGGAGTGCTGGATAAATAGATAGAGTATCTAAAGGAGGAAGTAACTTGTAGGTATTCCTTCAGTATTTCCCCTACATCCAGAGGGTGAACTTCAGTGGACCCTGGGGCCCTGAATGTAGGCAGGACAATTTCTTGGTTCTCATGGACAACTGAAGTAACTTTCGGGTTTGAGCCGAGCATAGGGATGAGGACCACCCAGTCCAGGAAGAAAGTCAGGAATGGTTCTTCATGACCTAAGGACCCGATCTCAGAAACCCTTTTGGCCGAAGTGATGGCAACTAGGAAGGCGACTTTTGCAGAAAGGTCTTTTGATAGAAAGCGGAGCGGATCCCGCAGTACTGAGTCCATACAGTGAGTCGAGAACTAAGGGAGGATCCCATTTGGGGAATCTTGACCTTCTTTGGGGCCTGAGTCTTGTCACCCCACAGAAGAACTGCTGGATTAGAGGGTGAACAGCTCATGATGTTCCAGAGAAGGCTGACAGGGCTGAGACTTGGACTCTGAGAGAGTTGATGGATAGCAACAGATCTAGACCGGATTGGAGGAAGTCAAGGATATCCTGGATTCTTGGATCTCTGAACGATCTGGCCGTAGAGAATGAGAATTCAACAAACTTGGCCAAAATTCTCCCATATACCTTATTCTTGCTCGCCTTTCTTAAGCTCATGAGGGTGGAAATCACTCTTGATGCGCATCTGAGAGTTTCCAGCCTCTCCCTCTCAAGAACCAGACCATCAGTCTCAGTAACGCTGGGCAAGGGTGCAGGACGGCCTCTGAGAAAGAAGGTCCGGCCTGAGAGGAAGAGGCACCAGGTCCCGGAAGCTAAGCTGGGTCAGGAGGGGAAACCATGGCCTGTTCAGCCAGTAATGCGCTAACACCACCACCTCAACCTCTTCTGCCTGGACTCTCTGTAAAAACCTGAGGATGATCAGGAGCGGGGGAAAAACGTATGCCCTGTTGAAGCTCCTCTGATCTGTCATCTATTCCGAAGGCCTGGCTGCAATGGCCCCGAGTGTAATACTTCTTGATCTTGAAGTTGCAAGGGGATGCAAATAGATCTACTTCGGGATTGACTACCAAGGACAGGATCCACTCGAAAGTCACCACATGAAGGGACCACTCGTTGTCTAACTGTGTGCAAGACAGGATGTCCGCTTGGACGTTCTGGACTGCAGGGACGAAGACTGCTGAGATATTGGCCAGATTTTTCTGATCCCAGGACATGAGGGGCTCGATTTCTTGGAGCAAGGTGGAGCTCCGAGTGCCCCCTTGCCTCTTAACATAGGAGACCACTATGGTGTCGTCCATTCTCAATATAATGGATTTTCCTTTCAAGAGATGAGTGAAGGATTGAAGGGCACACCATGCTGCCCGTAGTTCCAGGATGTTTGAGCCTGGGTTGTGAAGGCGGGCATCCCACCTGCCTTGTGCAAGTTCTGACCTGCAAAGGGCTCCCCATCAGGCACCACTGGTATCGGCCGTGACCGTGACCCATGAGATGGGGGCAATGGAGTGGCAGGTGAGCAGATTTCTGCACTGGAGCCACCAAAAGAGGCTGTTCCTCATCACTGAAGTTATGCAAATGGACTAATTGTCGCCCCCTGAATTCCATTGTTGAAGAAACCCTGTCTGAAAAGGGCGTAACCTCCACAGAGACCATTTGATCATGGGGGTCGTAGAGACCCTCGTGCCGATAATTCTTAGGCACTGCAAGGCTTTTAGGCGTGGGCAGCTCAGAGCCCATGAATTTCTCTCTCGAATGACTTGGATTTTCTCCACTGGGAGAGAGATGGTGCTTTCCACTGGGCCCCTAAGTATATTAGGCACTGGACTGGTTCCAGATGGCTTTTTTCCAGGTTTAGGAGCCACCCGAATTTGATCAGTGTGGAGATACCCTGCTCCCTGTGGACCAACTGCTGCTCCTTGTCTTGGGACAGTAACAAGAGGTCGTCTAGATAGTGGTACAAGCGTATCCCTTTTGTTCTGACGAGGGCCACCACGGCCAGAAGAACTTTCAAAAAGTCTCAGGGTGAGGTTGTCAACCCGAAAGGGAGGCAGGTGAACTGACTTGCCTGTCTCTGAACCGGAGGTATTTGCGGAATTCTGCCACAGGCACGTGGAAATAGGCATCTTTTAGGTCGATTGAGATTAGCCAATGGCCTGGCTGCACCGCTTGTTGGATGGTAGAGAGAGTCTTCATTTTGAATCTTTCGTATTTTATAAACTTGTTTAGGTAAGTTAGGTCTATCACGAGGCGCCATGAACCATTTTTCTTCTGCACTAGGAATAGAGGGGAGTATACCCCCTGGAATTTTCTGCCTTTCGGGACAGGCACCGGAGCTCCCTGTACTATCAGCGAAGCCAAGTAGGACAGTAACACCTGCTTCTTTTCTTCTAACCGTGGTAGCAGGGTGGAAATAAATCTGGGGGGAGGAGTACTGGTAAAGGACCATGTGTGGCCTGTGGAGACCGTCTTGATGGTCCAGTAGTCCAAGACTGAGGCCACACAGACGTGCCGGAAGAGAAGCAGATGCGCCCCCACCCGACCCACCTGGGAGGGCCCAATCTCAAAAGGACTTAGCCGGCTCACGCCCACTGGACGCCTGGATTTTAGCGGACTTTTGGAAGGATGTCTGACCTCTGCTCCAATTCCTTCTGAAATCTCGGCCGGGCCTGTAAGAGCGTGCTTCCCTTGAACGCTCAGTACTGCGTCTTCTGTGCTGGGGTCTCTTCTGACCGAACAGATGCTTATCCTGGGATAGAAAGCCCGACTTCCCACCCGTAACCCAGGCTATGGCACTATCCAACCTGTTGCCGAACGAGGTTTCCTCAAAGGGAATCCTACACCAGGCTTGTTTAGACGCTGGATCGGCGAGCCAAGGGCGTAAACATAAGGCCCGCTTAGCCGTGGCTGAGGATAGCATAGTCGAAGCCAGAGGGGGATAAGGTCCATAGAAGCCTCCCCCAGGAAGGCCGCTGCCAGCTTCAACTCCTGGACTGCTGAGCCCCTGGCCAGTTCTTCTGGGACGCCCCTGAGTACAGAGTCCACATTCTCTGTCCAGGCTTCCATAGCCTTGGACATGGCCGCAAGGGCCAAGGTGGGTTTGCAAGCCATACTGGCTAGCCCGTAAATTCACTTGAGGTCTTGGTCTATTCTCCTCTCAAGCCCATCCTTGAAGGATACGGCACCCTCTAAGGGAAGAGTGACGTGTTTGGCCAGTTGCATCAGTGCTGCGTCTATGAGGGGAGCGTTTTCCAGATGTTTCACTTCCTCTGCCTTGAAGGGGTATAATATGGAGGTCTTGCTTGACATAAGTCTTCTTATCTACCTTGCTCCACTCCTCATCAATGATGTCCTTCAAATTGGAAAGGAGAGGGAAATTGGAACGTTCCTTCCCCAGGTGTTTTAAGAACTTCCTTTGCTTAGCCGGGGGAGTGGAAGGATCTTCTCACTTAAGGGCCTCTTTGACCGCTTTAACTAGTGGAGAAACAAGAGCGAAGCTGAAGCCTCCAAGAAATTTGTCTCCCTCCAACTCGCTATCTGAAGAGCCGGGAGAATCATCGTAAAAGGCTGGGATGGGCACGGGTCCTCCTGGGTCTCGTCAGCCAGGGAGCCAGATAGAGTGGTGGCCTGGCTCCGTGTGCGTGTTGTACCCCACTCCTTTAGGGATTGCTGCACAAAAGACTCCATCTGTTGGTTTTCCCAACTGGACGTCATACAGGAAAAACGTAAGTACACGCGATGTAGGTCCATGGAGAAGGACAAAAAGGAACACAGTCTCTAGTGGTGAGCTCAAATTTATGGGAATGGGGTCCTATAGCATTGGAGAGGAGGCGGGGTTAACCAGGGCCAATGCTACCACTAGGCAAACTAGGCAGCCACCTAGGGCGCCCTGCTGCTTCGGGCGCCTGGCCACTGGTTTTCCTCCTTTCTTCCCTCTGCAGCAAGCAACTAAGTCTAAGCATCAGCAGGCAGCCGCTGCTCCTTTTGCACATAGTGTCAGAGGTGCAGCAGTGGCGGAAGACTGTGTCTGTGTCCCGACTCCCAAAAGAATGGAAGCAAGCAAACATTCATTGATGGGTGCTGGTGAGGCTGCATTTGATGGGTGCTGGTGAGGCTGCATTTGATGGGTGCTGGTGAGGCAGCATTTGATGGGCGCTGGTGAGGCTGCATTTGATGGGCGCTGCGCTGATGGGCTGCATTTGATAGGTGCCTCATTAAAAAGATGGGGTTTACATGGGCAGGGAAGGGGGGGGACAGGGGTGGAGCCAGGGGGGTGGCAAAATGAGGTTTTGCCTAGGGTGTCAAAAATCCTTGCACCAACCCTGGGTTAACCCACACGTAGACTGCCATGGACAAGGGACTGCCAGGTACAACATACCTGTGACGCCATTGCGACCCCAGCCATTCATACAGCTGGAGCCTGCGAACCCGAAAGATGGTGAAGATGGGAGCGCCAGGGAGCCGTGACGGCGCTACACTGGAGGGCTCTGTGTGCAGGTAAGTCTGTCATAATGTGCTAGTATGCGGTGCATATTAGTACATTATGACTTAAACCTGCAGGGGGCCCAGTTTTTTGTTTTTTTTTGTGGTGGTTTACTACCGCTTTGGTTAATAAAATAGAAATGTAAAAAAAGAAAAAATTTAACAGGAAAATATTAATTAAAATGAGAAGGAGAATAAGGAGTTAATTAGGGCTGATTAGTGTACATTAAGGGTTAATAAGGGGTTAAACAGAGGAACATTTACAGAAAGAAAACTTTTTTTTTACTTGTCAGATTTCTTTAACTGACATCATCTGCAGATGGAAGTTCATCCCTTTGATCTGCAGATGAAATAAACAGAAAGATACAAAAGTAACAATATATTACATTGTATCTTTCTGTAACTTCTGAGCATCTGTTATTTATAAACATTGTCGGGCTGATTTTTTTTTGTTTTTTTTGTTGTTTTTTTACAGCTGAAGTTGCCAACCTTCTCTGTGTACACAACAATGCCGGTGTTCTATCGAATAATGCAGATCGTCGGATAATGCCTCCAACGATCTGCACATGCGCAGTGTGTAACGTCACTCCAGCTGACCTCTGAAGGCATTATCCAACGATCAGCAAAGCGCAGAGGGAGAATCTAATCGTCACATTCTGCCTCGCTCTCTCTGCGCATGCGCGAGACATCACCAATCACGTCAGAGGCGGAGGACGATCTGCACTATTCGACAGAACACCGCGCTTTGCTGATTGCCGGATAATGCCTCCGACGATCTGCGCATGCGCATTGTTAATGTCACGCCAGCTGATCAAGAGATCAGCTGGAGTGACGTTACGTCCTGCGCATGCGCAGATCGCCGACGGGAAGCACTATTCAACAGAACACCGGCTTTGATTAAACGCTTGCTGACCGCCTCGGGTAAGACTACGGCGGCGGAGCGCCTCTCCACGTACCTAGTACGTGATCCGGCACTTCCAGGTAGGAGGCACGTGCCTCTGCAAGATCCATGAGTGCTTCTAAGCCCTGGTTCATATTGCAGCGATTTGACATTTCAATTCGCATGCCAAATCGGCGGCTATTGCCGGCAATGGCACCGTCCGAGTCGGTGCGACTCCACATTTGCGGCGCCGCACCGATTCCCAAAAGTGGTTTCTGTACTGCTTTTGGCGACTTCGGGGTGCGATTTCAATAGACATCTGTGCAGAAACCCGCACAGATGTCTCTGAAATCGCCCCCCAAAATTGAAACTGACATGCGGGAATGAAATGGTGCGAGTTCAGCTGAAGTCACACCTTATATATAAATATATATATATATATATATATATATATATATATATATATATATATATATATATATATATATATATATGTATATATATATATATATATATAAATAAATCCACACCAGGTTTGCTGCACATAACATTTATTTAAAATAAATCAAAAAGCGTTCCATTTTCGACAGTTTTGGGATACATTGTTAGCACCCTTCCCCAGGCAGGAATGCACTGATAATACAAAACTCACATTTATATATTCAATTTACAAAACTGGAACCAATTAGATAATTAACTCTTAGGCTGCTTTCACACTAAGGCTCGTTACGGGCGCTTTTAACCCTTTTTCGGCCCTTAGCGGGGGTTAAAAGCGCCCCGCTAAAAATAGCGACGCTTTACCACCGACGCCCGCAACGCCCCAGTGTGAAAGTAGCCATAATCAGAACTACATAACAATGATAAATCTGCAAATTAATTATCAGGGTGAGGCCAAGCAAAGTTCCCCAACACCACATAGGAGGCGTTTCCGGAAATCACCTATTAATATAAACACATAGGTGATAATAGGTGATTTCCGGGAACGCCTCCTATGTGGTGTTGGGGAACGATCGCACTTTGCTTGGCCTCACCCTGATAATTAACTATCAGATTTATCATTGTTATGTAGTTCTGATTATTGTTAACCACTTCAGCCCGGAAGGTTTTACCCCCCCCCCCCCTTAATGACCAGGCCATTTGTTTTTTTTTGCGATACGGCACTTTGTTACTTTAACCACTTAAGGACCGGGCCTATTTATCAAATTTGTTTGTTTACAAGTTAAAATCAGTTTATTTTTGCTCAAAAATTACTTAGAACCTCCAAACATTATATATTTTTTTTCAGACACCCTAGAGAATAAAATTGCAGTTGTTGCAATACTTTATGTCACACCGTATTTGCGCAGCGGCCTTAAAAGCGCAATTTTTGGGGAAAAAAATACACTTTTTTGAATTAAAAAATAAGACAACTAAAACTGATACCCAACATGTCATGCTTCAAAATTGCGCTCGCTCGTGGAATGGCGACAAACTTTGACCCTTAAAAATCTCCGTAGGTGACGTTTAAAAAATTCTACAGGTTGCATGTTTCGAGTTAGAGGAGGTCTGGGGCTAGAATTATTGCTCTCACTCTACCGATCGCGGCGATATCTCACATGTGTGGTTTGAACACCGTCTTCATATGCGGCATGCAGGGCAGCCATCAGAAATTTTGGGGCCCCTTACACAACTTTAGGCCTGGGCCCCCCAGGGCCCGACCCCCCCCAACATTCTCCAGGGCCCGCCCACTGGTCGTCCCACCGAGTCCTTCGGTGCGCCCACTTTTATTTTAGCACTCTTACACCTTTGGAGACTGGAGGGATGGATGGTGCTGGGTGGGGATGAAGATGATGGAGTTGTATTGTGAAAATGGATGAGGATGACTCTGGGTGGAGATGAGAGTTACATGGTGAAAAGGTTCTCCAAAATGTAACTCTCATCTGCACCCAGAGGGTGCACAGGGGACACAGGGGGACACAGGGGGCACAAGGGGGACACAGGGGGCACAGGGGGCACAAGGGGGACACAGGGGGCACAGGGGGGGACACAGGGGGACACAGGGGGGCACAGGGGACACAGGGGGGCACAGGGGGGCACAGGGGACACAGGAAGGGACACAGTCAGCAGCACACATTACATTTCTGCGACTTACCCTCAATGCTGCACTCTCGGATCTATCTCCATGCACCTGGTATTGCTGTGTCAATGCTGTGCACCGTCGATGGGCTGGCCACTCCCCCTGCCCCTGTCCAGGCCAATCACATTGCAAGCAAACCCAGCAGCAGCCAGCGGCCTCCGCCTCAGCAGGGAATGGATGAGGAGCGAGCGAGCGCTGGCCACGATCACCTGCTGCTGGGGATGTTGCCAGTCGGAAAGACGGCTCTGTCGGCTGGTGCTCGGGGTGGCGGGCTTGTTCAATTTCATTACTAGGAATGAGCCGGACACCCCCCCGGTTTGGTTCGCACCAGAACCTGCGAACGGACCGAAAATTTGCACGAACTTTAGAACCCCATTGACGTCTATGGGACTCGAACGTTCGAAATCAAAAGTGCTCATTTTAAAGGCTAATTTGCATGGTATTGTCCTAAAAAGGGGTTTGGGGACCCGGGTCCTACCCCAGGGGACATGTATCAATGCAAAAAAAAGTTGTAAAAATGGCCGTTTTTTCGGGAGCAGTGATTTTAATGATGGTTAAAGTAAAAAAAAAGTGAAATATTCCTTTAAATATCGTACCTGGGGTGTGTCTATAGTATGCCTGTAAAGTGACGCGTGTTTCCCATGTTTAGAACAGTCCCTGCACCAAATGTCATTTTTAGAGGAATAAAAGTCATTTAAAACTGCTTGCGGGTTTAATGTAATGTCGGGTCCTGGCAATATGGATGAAAATCAGTGAGACAAACGGCATGGGTACCCCCCCAGTCCATTACCAGGCCCTTTGGGTCTTGTATGGATATTAAGGGGAACCCCACCCCCAAATTAAAAAAAGGGAAGGTGTGGGGCCACCAGGCCCTATATACTCTGAACAGCAGTATACAGGCGGTGCAAACAAGACAGGGACTGTAGGTTTGTTGTTAAGTAGAATCTGTTTGTAATTTTGAACATTTTTAACGTGTTTAGCTCCAGCCAAAAAATCTTTTCTAAGCTTTTTGGAAAACATAGGGAAGGGTTATCACCCCTGTGACATTTGTTTTGCTGTCTTTCCTCCTCTTCAGAAGATTTCACCTCACTTTTTGTCCCAATGACAAATGTTTTTTGAAAATTTGGGTTTTTTGTGAAACAAGGATTGGTGATAAAGCATCAGTGGAGAGGAGACACGTTTTTCCCATATTAACTCTTACAGGAGAGAATTTCCCTTCCTAGGGGTAGATTTCATCTCACTTCCTGGTGTCTCCTTCCGTTTGGAAGTAGGAGTCGTTTGTAAGCTAGATGTTTGAAAGTAGGGTCCTGCCCTATATACTCAGCAGAAATTTGGGCCTTAGGTGTTGTTGTGGCCACAACACTGTAAGCCCTCGCAGGGCCCTGCTGTGAAATATTAGATCAAGAATTGTAATTACATGCCCCTGTTGAACAGGGGCAGAAAAACTGGGCCTTTGGTGGTGGTGGTGCCACAACACTGCAACCCCTCACAGATACTCTAGTTGGAATGCAGGAACGAGCCCTGCTGCAAAAGAATTGCATCAAAAATTGTAATTACACGCCCCTGTTAAACAGGGGCTGGAAAATTGGGCCTTAGGCACTGGTGGCGGCGCCCAGAACCAAAAATGTTCTTACAAGCTATCAGCGTGATCATTGAGGAGGAAGAGGATAATTACTCAGGATAATCACTCAGCATCAGCATAGGCAGCCTTTAAAGGGATCTGACATTTCAGAAAAAATGATTCGGTTACAAGGGACAAGGGACAAGGGGGGGACAAGGGGGATACTGTCACTACTCCCCATCCTCGTGGCCCCCTCAAATGGTGACAGGACAGTGCATGCATCCCTGATCATGGCCCACTGGCGTGGGGAAAAAAACCAAGCTCCCCTGACCCTGTCCTGGTGCCATAGTTGCACAGGTACTCATTGATGGCCCTCTGCTGCGTGTGCAGCCGCTGCAGCATGGCCAACGTTGAGTTCCACCTGGTGGGCATGTCACAGATTAGGCGGTTCTTGGGCAGGTTAAACTCCTTTTGGAGGTCCGTCAGCCGAGCACTGGCATTATATGACCGGCGGAAATGCACACAGACTTTCCTGGCCTGCCTCAGGACATCCTGTAAGCCCTTGTACCTGCCCAAGAACCACTGCACCACCAAGTTAAGGACGTGAGCCAAACAGGGCACATGGGTCAGTTGTCCCTGTCGGAGGGCAGAGAGGAGGTTGGTGCCATTGTTGCAAACCACCATTCCTGCCTTAAGTTGGCATGGCGTCAACCACCTTTGAACCTGCCCCTGCAGAGCTGACAGAACCTCTGCCCCGTGTGGCTCCTGTCCCCCAAGCACACCAGCTCAAGCACCGCATGGCATCTTTTGGCCTGCATACTTGCGTAGCCCCTTGAACGCCTACGGAGCACCGCTGGTTCCGAGGACAAAGCACAGGAAGAGGCCATGGAGGAAGAAGAAGAGGAGGGGGTGGAGGAGAGAGGTGTGTCACAATCATTAGTAGTGGCATTTTGGAGGTGTGGCGGAACAACCTCCAACACTACTGCACCTTGTCCTGCATCCTTCCCAGCTGCCAGCAGAGTCACCCAATGCGTGGTGAAACTTAGGTAACGTCCCTGTTCATGCCTGCTGGACCATGAGTCAGCGGTAATATGCACCTTACCGCTGACTGCCCTGTCCAGCGAGGCCAAGACATTGCCTTCCACATGCCGGTAGAGAGCCGGAATCGCCTTCCGTGAGAAAAAGTGGCGTTTGGGGGCAGAGTCTACCAACTGAAAAGGTAGCAGTTGAAGTGCTAGCAATTTTGCCAAGCTAGCATTCAACCGCTGGGCATGTGGATGGCTGGGAGCGAACTTCTTTCGGTGGTGCAGCAGCTGGGGCAGGGAAATGTTCCTGGTACAATGTGACGTCGGTGTACCGAAAGCAGATTGCCCACAAGTACTTGGTTGTGACACACCTAATTCTACACCTTCATTCCTCTCAGTGCAGGTCTCAGAGAGGACTGAAGGTATAGTGGGGTTGGAGATCTCAGCTGATGAGGAGCAAGGAGAGGTCCTCTTTGTTCTTTGGTGTGGGTCTTTTAGATACGCTTGCCAACAAACTGCATGGCAGGTCAACATATGTCTGGTCAAGCATGTGGTACCCAAGCGGGAGATGTTTTGGCCACGCGAGATACGCTTGAGACATGTTGCAAATAGCAGCGGTGCGATCTGATGCACTCATCTCAAAAAAGGCCCACACCAAAGAACTTTTTGAATAACGCGCAGAGACTGCAGCGCCCTGCACATGCGGAGCTTTGGGGTGTGATGCAGTCAGTGTGCTGCCCTTAGGCTGGCCCCTGGAGGGCATCCTGCCTCGTTGGTGATGTGCCTCCTCCACTTTCTATCAGGCACCCACGTTGAGTCAGTGACCTCATCATCCCCTCCCTCCTCATCACTGGAGCAAACCTGGCAGTATGCTGCAGCAGGGGGAGCATGACTGCCAGATTGCTGTCCTTCTTGGGCACCCCCTCTGTCCGTGCTCACGTTACTGCCTTCATCGAGCTCAGTATCATCATCAGAGCCTTCCAAACGCTGGGCATCCTCCTGGAGCATGTACCCAACACTGTGATCAAACAGTTCGAGGGACTCCTCAGGAGGACATGGTGGGGCTAGGGAAGGAGTCACTGAAGACATTGAGCCTAAGGAAGAGGCCGCTGCTTTGCCAGACAAAGTACCCTGAGCATGGGTGAGAGAGGATGAGGAGGATGAGGACGGCTTGGTCATCCACTCGACCAAGTCTTCCGCATGTTGCGGCTCAACACGGCCAGCTGCCGAAAAAAAAGGCCAAGCGTGTCCCACGGCCACGTGCTGATGAGGATGCACCGTCTCCACGACCAGCACTAGACACAGAGCCTGCTTGCCCTCTCTTATTGGCTTGTGACTGTCTGCCTCTCCTTCTTGGCCTTCCAGACATACTAATGGCCTGTAGCTGCACTAAGCTGGGATATATATATATATTTATATATATATATATATATATATATATATATATATATATGTACTGATACTGCAGCTAGCAAAATCAACTGCCTGCCTCTAGTATGAGAACACCACCAACCTTCTACAGGTAGCTTGAGGTGAACACTGTGCAGAGGACGCACCACACTAACTTGTAGCTTTAGCTGAACACTGTGAGGAGGACGCACTGCACTAAATGTAAATAGTCTAGCTGCCTGACTGTGGTACTAATAGGATAAAAAGAACACCAGCAATTTTCTTCAGGTAGCTGTATATACTGTAACAAGACAAGCCTGCCTGTCAGTAAGAAGATAACAGGAACGGATCTAGCTAAACTGAATACAGTGTATATATATATACAACACCTGGGGTGCATATATATATATATATATATATATATATATATATATACACAATACACTGAAAAGTGCAGCTAACTGACTGTCCTGCCTAATCTCTCTCGGCGGCCTTATATAGTGTGGGGCGTGTTCTAAACCCCCTGAGCCATAATTGGTCAAAGCCACCCTGGCTTTGGCCAATTACAGCTCTCTCTACAGACGGCGCTGTGATTGGCCAATCATAAGCCAGCAATGCACTGCGATGCCGCAGTGAATTATGGGCCGTGACGCGCCACACGGAAAAACATGACAGGGCGTACTTACTACTGACCCCTGCACTCTGCATTACTTACTACTGATCCCTGTACTCTGCATTACTTACTACTGATCCCTGTACTCTGCATTACTTACTACTGATCCCTGTACTCTGCATTACTTACTACTGATCCCTGCACTCTGCATTACCTACTACTGATCCCTGCACTCTGCATTACTTACTACTGATCCCTGCACTCTGCATTACTTACTACTGATCCCTGTACTCTGCATTACCTACTACTGATCCCTGTACTCTGCATTACTTACTACTGATCCCTGTACTCTGCATTACTTACTACTGATCCCTGTACTCTGCATTACCTACTACTGATCCCTGTACTCTGCATTACTTACTACTGATCCCTGTACTCTGCATTACTTACTACTGATCCCTGTACTCTGCATTACTTACTACTGATCCCTGTACTCTGCATTACTTACCACTGATCCCTGTACTCTGCATTACTTACTACTGATCCCTGTACTCTGCATTACTTACTACTGATCCCTGCACTCTGCATTACTTACTACTGATCCCTGTACTCTGCATTACTTACTACTGATCCCTGTACTCTGCATTACTTACTACTGATCCCTGCACTCTGCATTACTTACTACTGATCCCTGCACTCTGCATTACTTACTACTGATCCCTGTACTCTGCATTACTTACTACTGATCCCTGTACTCTGCATTACTTACTACTGACCCCTGCACTCTGCATTACTTACTACTGATCCCTGCACTCTGCATTACTTACTACTGATCCCTGTACTCTGCATTACTTACTACTGACCCCTGTACTCTGCATTACTTACTACTGACCCCTGCACTCTGCATTACTTACTACTGACCTCTGTACTCTGCATTACTTACTACTGATCCCTGTACTCTGCATTACTTACTACTGATCCCTGTACTCTGCATTACTTACTACTGACCCCTGTACTCTGCATTACTTACTACTGATCCCTGCACTCTGCATTACTTACTACTGATCCCTGTACTCTGCATTACCTACTACTGATCCCTGTACTCTGCATTACCTACTACTGATCCCTGTACTCTGCATTACTTACTACTGACCCCTGTACTCTGCATTACTTACTACTGATCCCTGTACTCTGCATTACTTACTACTGATCCCTGTACTCTGCATTACTTACTACTGATCCCTGTACTCTGCATTACTTACTACTGATCCCTGTACTCTGCATTACTTACTACTGATCCCTGTACTCTGCATTACTTACTACTGACCCCTGTACTCTGCATTACTCACTACTGATCCCTGTACTCTGCATTACCTACTACTGATCCCTGTACTCTGCATTACTTACTACTGATCCCTGTACTCTGCATTACTTACCACTGATCCCTGTACTCTGCATTACTTACTACTGATCCCTGTACTCTGCATTACTTACTACTGATCCCTGCACTCTGCATTACTTACTACTGATCCCTGTACTCTGCATTACTTACTACTGATCCCTGTACTCTGCATTACTTACTACTGATCCCTGCACTCTGCATTACTTACTACTGATCCCTGCACTCTGCATTACTTACTACTGATCCCTGTACTCTGCATTACTTACTACTGATCCCTGTACTCTGCATTACTTACTACTGACCCCTGTACTCTGCATTACTTACTACTGATCCCTGCACTCTGCATTACTTACTACTGATCCCTGTACTCTGCATTACTTACTACTGACCCCTGCACTCTGCATTACTTACTACTGACCTCTGTACTCTGCATTACTTACTACTGATCCCTGTACTCTGCATTACTTACTACTGATCCCTGTACTCTGCATTACTTACTACTGATCCCTGTACTCTGCATTACTTACTACTGATCCCTGTACTCTGCATTACTTACTACTGACCCCTGTACTCTGCATTACTTACTACTGATCCCTGCACTCTGCATTACTTACTACTGATCCCTGTACTCTGCATTACTTACTACTGATCCCTGTACTCTGCATTACTTACTACTGACCCCTGTACTCTGCATTACTCACTACTGATCCCTGTACTCTGCATTACCTACTACTGATCCCTGTACTCTGCATTACTTACTACTGATCCCTGTACTCTGCATTACTTACCACTGATCCCTGTACTCTGCATTACTTACTACTGATCCCTGTACTCTGCATTACTTACTACTGATCCCTGCACTCTGCATTACTTACTACTGATCCCTGTACTCTGCATTACTTACTACTGATCCCTGTACTCTGCATTACTTACTACTGATCCCTGCACTCTGCATTACTTACTACTGATCCCTGCACTCTGCATTACTTACTACTGATCCCTGTACTCTGCATTACTTACTACTGATCCCTGTACTCTGCATTACTTACTACTGACCCCTGTACTCTGCATTACTTACTACTGATCCCTGCACTCTGCATTACTTACTACTGATCCCTGTACTCTGCATTACTTACTACTGACCTCTGTACTCTGCATTACTTACTACTGATCCCTGTACTCTGCATTACTTACTACTGATCCCTGTACTCTGCATTACCTACTACTGATCCCTGTACTCTGCATTACTTACTACTGATCCCTGTACTCTGCATTACTTACTACTGACCCCTGTACTCTGCATTACTTACTACTGATCCCTGCACTCTGCATTACTTACTACTGATCCCTGTACTCTGCATTACTTACTACTGATCCCTGTACTCTGCATTACTTACTACTGATCCCTGTACTCTGCATTACTTACTACTGACCCCTGCACTCTGCATTACCTACTACTGATCCCTGTACTCTGCATTACCTACTACTGATCCCTGTACTCTGCATTACTTACTACTGATCCCTGTACTCTGCATTACTTACTACTGACCCCTGTACTCTGCATTACTTACTACTGATCCCTGCACTCTGCATTACTTACTACTGATCCCTGTACTCTGCATTACTTACTACTGATCCCTGCACTCTGCATTACTCACTACTGATCCCTGTACTCTGCATTACTTACTACTGATCCCTGTACTCTGCATTACTTACTACTGATTTCTGAACTTTGTATTACTTTGTATTGAGCTCTTGCTCTGTTATCTGTTTGCTTTCCTCCATGTAGTTGGGCTCCTCTGGCTGGTAACTGTCAGCGCTGTGTTTGTTGTTGCTCTGCATTCCTCTAGCAGTGAGCGGGTGCTGGGTGTGACTGTCATTCAGCCTTTGAACCTGGGCTGGGTGATGGTAGAAAAGCTTCCTCTTCCTGGGAGGATCCCTTTCTCTCTCTCTCTCCTCTCAGAGCCCCTCGCTGCACTGAAGACCACAAATCTGCGCTAGAGGTACGTCTAACCGTCTACGCCAATGGCGGCCGCCGCCGAGAAACTTCCCCGAGACTTCTTCCCCGTCTAATAATGTCTCCATTTCATGTGTCCGGAGATCCCGGCAAATACTTCCCACCAACTTGTTAGACACACCGGGACTCCATTCCCCACCGTGGGACTTCCCCTGTCCGGGTCCTTTAAACTCTGACCCCCCCCTTGTCCCCCCCATTGTGTCTCTATAACAATTAATGTCATTTTATATGTAATACAAAGGGGTTAAAGCACAGAGAGCAGGAACCTGGAGCAACTTCAGCCATCCCAGACCTTTAGTGTGTGTGTGTGTATGTATGTATGTGTGTGTGAAAATATACACAGTATCTCAAAAAAGTAAGTACACCCCTCAGTCACATTTGTGTAAATCTTTTCTTCTATCTTTTCATGTGACAACACTGAAGAAATGACACTTGTCTACAATGTAAAGTAGTGAGTGTACAGCTTAGGGGTGTACTGACTTTTGTTGCCAGCGGTTTAGACATTAATGGCTGTGTGTTGAGTTATTTTGAGGGGACAGCAAATTTACACTGTTATACAAGCTGTACACTCACTACTTTACATTGTAGACAAGTGTCATTTCTTCAGTGTTGTCACATGAAAAGAGAGAAGAAAAGATTTACACAAATGTGACTGATGGGGTGTACTTACTTTTTTGAGATACTGTGCGCATATATATAATTGTGTGTGTAATTAATGAATAAATATATATTAATTATACACACACTATATCATTCATAAAGTATTCAGACCCCCTTCTCTTTTTTCCATGTAATGTTGCAGCCCGATGATACTTCAGTTGTTTACATTCATATTTTTTTTTTTTTTTTTTTTTTTTTTTTTTTTTTTTTTTTTTTTTTACACTCCTCTCCCCATAATGATAAAGTGACAACAGAATTCTTAGAAATGTTCGTGATTTTTATTTAAAAAGGAAAACCTGAAATCTCACCTTGGCAGATGTATTCGGACATTTTGTAACAGGTGCCTCTCGTTTGATGATTGCTGAGTTTGTGTGTGTGTGTGTGTGTGTATATATGTATATGTGTGTGTGTGTGTATATATGTATATGTGTGTGTATATATGTATATGTGTGTGTATATATGTATATATGTGTGTGTGTGTGTGTATGTATATGTGTATATATATATATATATATATATATATATATATATATATATATATATATATATATATACATACACATATAATCAAAAACAAGGACAAGATCTCTGTATGATGCAATAATTTTTATGCCAAAATTCCTTTTTAAATGAAATGATTTCATCACCTGGAGATCTCATCCTTTGTTTTTTCTGTTTTATATTGGTGGATAATTTAGGGATTGCGCTGTTGCTGTGATCTCTGTGCCCTCCCTTATCTATGGCACGGCAGGAGTGACTCACTCTACTTTATTATGTGTATATAATATACATATTTTATGTGTGTGTGTATATTATGGGGGTTGATTTACTAAGGGCAAATATACTGTGCACTTGGAAGTATAGTTGCTCTAGATCTGAGGGGGACATGCAAGGAAAAAAAAAAAAAAAAAGCATTGCTTAGACATGATTGGATGATAGAAATCAGCAGAGCTTCCCCCCTCAGATCTACAACAACTGCACTTAAGGGCCCATTCACACCTGAGTGTTTTTTATGAGCTGAAAACACTCATCTCTAGGGCCCCTTTCACCCTGGGGCGTTGGGTGCGTCGGCGGTAAAGCGCCGCTATTTTTAGCGGTGCTTTACCATCTATTTTGCAACGCTATTCGGCCACTAGCGGGGCGCTTTTACCCCCACTAGCAGCCAAGAAAGGGTTAAAACCACCGCAAAGAGCTGCTGCAGCAGCGGTATAGCCGCGCTGCCCCATTGATGTCGATGGGCAGGAGCGGTGTGTGCTCCGATGCTGCTAGCAGGACTTTTTCTTTTTTAGCGTCCTGCCAGCGCACCGCTCCAGTGTGAATGCCTTCGGGGCTTTCACATTGGAGAGACAGGAGCGGCTCTTTCAGGGCGCTTTGCAGGCGCTATTTTTAGCGCTGTATCGCCTGCAAAGCGCCCCAGCGTGAAAGGAGTCTTAAGTTCCAAAACGCCCAACAAGCAAAATCCTATTCATTTCAATGGCCGCCGTTCACATCTGAGCGTTCCGTCGCCTGAAGCTCATAAAAGTACAGGAGCTTCATTTTAGGCAGATTACAGGCGTTTTGCTGCTTTTTTTTTTTTTTTTTTTTTACATTGGTGACCTTTCGAAAAAATGCTGCAAACACCTGAACAAAAACGCCTGAAACCAATACGCTCCGATGTGAATGCAGCCTTATAGTGCAGTATATCTGCCTTTAGTAAATCAACCTCCGTGTGGGTTTTCAAAGCATAGAGCGCCGCCCCCCCTTCTAACAGCCAATCTGAATCCATCTAGTGCTGCTGTCATTTCAGTAAAGTGAAGTCTGATTGGTTGCTGAGAGCGATTGCGCTTTGCTGCTGGAGCTGTTTATTAAGGTTTTACTTTGTTGAGCACTGCGCAGACTGTTTGGTATTATTTAAATCCCATATCAATAATAATAATAATAATATTGATCATATAAGGGTGTGAAGAGGAGTTTTTCAGCTGTAAAAACACTCTTATGCCCCGTACACACGGTCGGACATTGATCGGACATTCCAACAACAATATTCATGGATTTTTTCCGATGGATGTTGGCTCAAACTTGTCTTGCATACACACGGTCACACAAAGTTGTCGGAAAATCCGATCGTTCTGAACGCGGTGACGTAAAACACGTACCTCGGGACTATAAACGGGGCAGTGGCCAATAGCTTTCATCTCTTCATTTATTCTGAGCATGCGTGGCACTTTGTCCGTCGGATTTGTGTACACACGATCGGAAATTCCGACAACAAGGTCCTATCACTCATTTTCCGTCGGAAAATCCGACCGTGTGTACGGGGCATAACTGTGAAAAATGCAAAAAAAAACAAAAACCCAATTCTGCCTTTTTATGAGCGTTTTTGAACCATAAGCTTTTGTGGGGTTATAGTTTTGCTAAAAAAAAAAAAAAAAAAAAAAAACTAATGCAAAAACGCTGCAAAACGTCCAGTGTGCATGAGGCCTTATAATTTATTATTATAAATCCTGTATTGTAGTAATCTCTGTATAATACATCCTTTATTATTATTATTATTATTATTATTATTATTATTATTATTATTATTATTATTGTTATAATATAATACCTCCTTGCCTCTCGCCTGTTAATGAGCACACGTAGACCTGACTGTTAGGGTTTAACATGGGCAGCCGGAGGGGGGGGGGGGGGGGTAGTTGATCTATAGTTTTACTGCCCTTCGACCACCCTCCTTAAAGAGGAACTTCAGTTCTTTGGTTTTTGCCCCACAGTCTTTACTATTCTTGCGCATGCGCAGATATGCCGAAGGACTCTGCCTGGCTTTTGGGGTTCCAAGCAAAGCCCTGTGGTACACCTGCCCACGTGCAGACATGGCAAGGTACGGTGTTTTAATTTCTGCTCTGTCTTCACGCTGGGATCTGTAGTGCACATGTGCAGGATCTAGCCTAGGCGAGAGATGGACGTGTTGAATTACAGTACAAAAATGCTACAATGTTAAGAAAAAAAAAATTGTTCTTTTCTTCTATCTTTTGTTGTGACAACACTGAAGAAATGACACTTGTCTACAATGTAAAGTAGTGAGTGTACAGCTTGTATAACAGTGTAAATTTGCTGTCCCCTCAAAATAACTCAACACACAGCCATTAATGTCTAAACCGCTGGCAACAAAAGTCAGTACACCCCTAAGCTGTACACTCACTACTTTACATTGTAGCAAAGTGTCATTTCTTCAGTGTTGTCACATGAAAAGATTTACAAAAACGTGACTGAGAGGTATACTTACTTTTTTTGAGATGCTCTGTGCAAATATATAAATGTGTGTGTAATTAATAAATAAATATATATTAATTATACACACTCTATATCATTCATAAAGTATTCAGACCCCCTTCGCTTTTTTTCCCATGTAATGTTGCAGCCCGATGATACTTTAGTTGTTTACATTCATTTTTTTTTTTTATTTTTTTTTTTACACTCCTCTCCCCATAATGACAAAGTGACAACAGCATTTTTAGAAATGTCCGTGATTTTTATTTAAAAAGGGAAAACCTGAAATCTCACCTTGGCAGACATATTCGGACATTTTGTAACAGGTGCCTCTCGTTTGATGATTGCTGAGTTGTTTATTGATTGGAGTTCACCTGTGATAAATTAAATTGATTGGACGTGATTTGGAAAGTCACACACCTCTCTATATATAAAAGGCCTCACAGCTGAACATGCATCCTGTATCAGAGAAAAAGCCACAAGAACTGCCTGCAGAGCTCAGAGACAGGATTATTACAAGGCATGGATCTGGGGAAGGCTACAAAAATGTTCTACTGCACTGATGGTTCCCATGAGCACAGTGGTCACCTTACTTCTCAGATGGAAGAAGTTTGTCACAACCAGGACTCTTCCAAAAGCTGGTCACCCCTCCAAACTGAGCAATTGGGTGGGTGGGGGGCTTGGTAAGAGAGGTGACCAGGAACCCTATGGTTACTGTAAGCTCCAGAGATCCTGTGTGGAGATGGGACAAAGTTCCAGAAGGACAACCATCACTGCAGCCCTCCACCGATCTGGGCTTTAAGGAAGAGTGACTGGACAGAAGCCTCTTCCTCAGTGCAAGATATATGAAAGCCCACTTGGAGTTTCCAAAAAAGCACCTGAAGGACTCTCCGACTGAGAGGAAGAAGATTCTCTGGTCTGATGAAACCACGACTGAACAGTTTGGCCTCAATTTTAAATATAATATCTGGAGGAAACCAGGCACCGCTCATCACTTGTCCAACAAGATCCCAACTGTGAAGCATGGTGGTGGCAGCATCATACTGTGGGGTGGGACTGGTCAGGGTTGAGGGAAAGCTTAATGGAGCAAAGCACAGAGATCTCCTCAAAGAAAACCTGTCCCACAGCTCAGGATCTTTGACTAGGCTGAAGGTTTCACCTTCCAACATGGCAACCATCATAAGCACACAGTCAGGACAACACAGGAGTGGCTACAGGACAACTCTGTGAATGTCCTTGAGTGGCCCAGACAGAGCCTAGACTTGAACCCGATTGAACATCTCTTGTGAAACCTGAAAATGGCTGTGCACCGACCCTCCCCATCCAACCTCACTAAGAAGAATGGCAGAACCCCCCCCCCTCCCCCAATTCCCAGGTGTGCAAAGCTTGTGGTGTCGTCCCCAAATAGAGTCCAGGCTGGAATTGCTGCCAAAGGGGCTTCTACAAAGTACTGAGGAAAAGGGTCTGAATACTTGAGGCCAAACAGACAAGTCAAAAGCCGAACGTTCTGTCAATCGAAAAAAACTCAAAAATGGCGCATAGGATTAAGCCGTCATTTGTTTAGTTTTCCTAAACAAAATCCAGCATGTTGGGTCAGGCGCTATGGATTTTGCGGCACGAAAATCGCTTGTCGCAGCTGGCACACTAATGATGCCAAAAAAACGAACGACCAAGAATTTTTCTTCCTTCGATTTCCGACTCGTCTCTGCTTAAGTACTGTGATACTTCCGTGTGGGTTTTTTTTTTTTTTTTTTCATTCTCAGATATTTCTACAATTCTGTTTTCACTTTGACATTATGGGGTGCTGAGTGTAGATTAACCACTTCTTTACCGCACTATAGCCGACAGATGGCTACAGCATGGCTCTCTCGTTCTGGGGGGACGTGCCCCCCTCCCCCCTCACCAGGTGCCCCCTGGGGCGCACATACGGCACGCTCTGCGATCGCTGATCAGATTGTGGTAAAGGGCCAATCACAGCGGGCCCTTTACCATGTGATCAGTCAGCACTTCACCTGCGGGCCAAAGCCGCCCCCCCCCCCCACACCCCTCCCTGTAAATTGTGGTGCTCAGGGCTTCTGCCCCTACCAGCCCTGTCCGCGGGGGGGGGGGGCGACATGGCAGTGCTGCGGGGCATGAGGGATAGACAGGAGCCCGGTACCCCTTTATTGGCCCTTCTAAGCCTGCTAGACATAGTTTAAAGGTCATGCAGTGTATTATGGTGTAAGCCAGGGGTGCTCAACTTGTGGCCCTCCAGCTGTTACGGAACTACAGTTCCCATCATGCCTCTGTGTTTTGGAGTCATAACTTGTAACCGTCAGCGGCTTGCAATGCCTCATGGGACTTGTAGTTCTTTAACAGCTGGGGGGGGGGCCACAGGTTGAGCACCCATGGGCCGTAAAGCCCTTCCTGCCCAGGTCCGGCATCCCTTTACCACGGTTTTTACGCCCCAGGGGGCAGGAAGGACTGGCTGGTCACATGATCACTATGATTGGCTGTCATATGATGGGTGAGCATCATTAGTAGAGACCAGGAGCCATCTTTTGACAGCTCGGTCATAGTGCCGGGCGTGCGCAGAGAGAGAGGCGTCAGTACAGAAAGCATGGGCGCATATATGCGCTGTGTGGATGGTTAAGCTCCACCCTCTTTGCCACACCACACATGCGTTACATGGGGGGAGGGGCGGCAAGAGGTTAAAAAATGTTAAGGCGACTCTGCACATAAATGCGCCAGGACTGCGCCTCCCGAACCCATAGTGGCGGTGAACCCCGAACCTTCCCCCGTATTGGGGACTGACCGCTCACACGTGGGGGGTGGGGATCCTCAGCACTGTGTAAGCTCTGGGCAGGGAGGGAGTAAAAGTAAACTGAGGATGGGGCAGTGAAGAGTACCTGTCACCCGATCGTTCTGACTGCGTAAAGCCGGTTCACTCCAACAAAAAAAAAGTACGTGAGAGCAGAAAATCCCCACCCAACCCGAGCAACTGGAAAATCTGGTTCCCCGTGTCGGTTCACTTCTATCTCTCCTACAACCCAACATCTATGGAGAAATCTGTTCAACTTCTGTCCGGCGGCAGAATAAACTCTGTGGGGGACCCTAGCCCTGCGAAAACCCTGGGGGTCCCCCCCCCCCCCCCCCCCGCAGGTTCCTGGAGGTTTTTTCATGTGCGCCCTCTAGTGGGATGACATTGAACTAAATGGTGCCGGTGTCCTGTCAGAAAGCCTCTACCCATCAGAAAATGCAACTGAGGTGACGTTCAGTTGCGACCATCTTGGTACACCCCGCACTAAGACTACAGTCAGAAGGCAGCAACCGGACATCTTTGTACACCCACCGAAATGTTACATTTCACACTTTTTATTTTATTTTTATCAGTAAACTGATCGTGAAATAGAGTATTTTGAAATCAGTGACACGGTTTTGTTGTTGAATTTTTAAAAGCCGCGGCGAGCCCGCTGATCTCACAGGTTGGCTGATGTGACAGAACACCGCTGATTTTAAAATTCAACATCAAAAGTCAGAATTCAAAATCCTGTATTTCGTGATATAAGCTCAGCTTACTGGTAAAAATAAGCGCGAACGGCAAGACTCAGGTGGGTGTAACAAGATGTCCGCTTCGCGACTTCAGACTGTAGGCTTATGGCAGGAATGTACGATAAGAAAATCGGGTGAAAATTTCCGTTCTGCGAACGATTGGCCGATTTATTTTATTTCTACTCGTTGATGCCCAGCAAGTATTACCCGATATCGATGTTGTGAATGAAAACAAAGACCGATTTGGAATCGCGCTGTATCGTTGGCGAATGAACGATAGTCTATTGGTTGGTTGTGCAGGTCGTCCGTAGAAACATCTCTTGAACATTATCGCGCATGAGCGGAACTAGTAGACGACCCCCACTTGTACGTGAGACGTCAACACGACGTATCAAAACTGTTTTTTTATTTTTTTATTTTTTTTTTATTTGGTTAATGTTGGCGACGGGTCAATTTTCTAACCGTGTATTCCTGCTTTAAAGCGGAGTTCCACCCGTGTTTTTTTTTTTTTTTTTTTTTTTTTTCGTTTATTAAATAGCAGCTACAAAAAAAGTGTAGCTGCTGACTTTTTTAATAATTGGACACTCGCCTGTCCCACGGTCCAGCGATGCGGCCGCCCGGAGCCTCGCTCCTCTCCGCGGCATTGTTTTTATGTATTGATAAAATTTGTACTTTTTAACACATTTTTCCCATTTTTGATTTAATATGCACCCAAAAAATCCCACAAATCTCCAATATACAAATACAATGTACTAATGGCACTGGCTGGGAAGGGCTTAACCGTGGGCCTAACCAATGTAATGTGTGCTGCTTTTACTTACTGATCTGGGTTTGTTTGTTTGTTTGTTTTTGTTTTTTTGTTTTGTTTTTGTTTTTTTTTCCCTGAATGAAGAGTTGATTTCAGGGAGAAGACGGAGAGATCGCTGTCTGTGTAGAGTGTTTGTAAACGCACAACATCTGTGCTGTGATTGGCCACAGCCGAACAGCAGGTGTACAGCCAATAATCATTTGGCTGTAACCTGCTGACAAACCCGTGCTGTGCCCAATCACAGCAGGGGTCGTGCACACCGCTAAAAAAACAGGAAGTACCTAAATGTGCCGCCCTGTGAGCAGGGACTATCAAACTTTAATATTATTTTGATCAATGTTTGGGGGGCCCATGAATGGTGTGGGGGGCCGATGGGGGGGATGGTGCCTGCTCTGCCTATTTGGTAATCCGGCTCCTTATGGGGAGAGCGCCACACTTTACAAAACTCTTCTGATGTTTCCTATCATTACTAACAGGGAATACCCCCCCCCCCCCCCCCCCCGAAAAAAATTATAAATTGGGGTTCAGTCCAGGAGAGGAGCCGGTACACCTCCTTCATCAGTCACCTCCTGGTAAAGTGTATGTATAGTGTTGGCTGGGGGAAGGATAAGGGCCTCTGTCTAGTTTTTACTGCTCCTGTGACAGACAGGGGGCTCTTGCTGTCTGTGTGGAAGCAGCGGTCTCTCTGCAGAGTATCAACTGCCTGTTTTTTATGGCCCCCCCCCCCCCCCCGGCTGCAAGTGTGACATGAGCCTAGATGTGTACAGAGGGCTGTGATTGGTTCCCTCGGAATGGAATGCTCTCGGCACGCTTGTTGTATACGGCACAGGAACAGGTTCGTCTCCTTCTGTATATGACAGTTTTATGAGACCTCCGCCTCCGTTTTTATAGTAAATAGAGGCGAGGACTGAGCCAGATTATTCCGCAATCGTCCCTGTGCCTGCCGGGCACTGTCTGTTCACCGATGGCAGCGATTGCCCCCGTCCTGGAGATGATCGGGCAATTACATTGCTTGTGTCTGTACCCGCTCTTGTAGTATCCAATGTATCCCAAAGGGAAGTTCCATGCAGTGCAAGAGGCTGTAATAAAAGAGGACCTGTCAGTAACCCGCATGTCTGCCTGAAAACATTCCCAACGTGTCCCAATATACAGCAACAGGATCATTCTTCAAAATGGCCCCACGTGTTTCGTCCCTGAGCTCCACTTGGTGGCATTGCCTAGGCTGAGATGATGTTGTCCAGTCTGCTGCAGGCAGGAGGAAGCCTTTCCTCAGTCTCCCCTCCCCCCAGTGATCAGACTGTGCATTTGTAACAAGTCACAAGGTCAGAGGCGGCAGCAGGGGCTGATCTGTGTCAGACATTTGTGAACGCTGTAAAGAACTGCAGAGACCAGGATTTACATGACTGTGTCATCTCTGAGCTGCACATCATTCACCAATAATTGGGGTGTATTTGATATTTTAGGAGGGGGGTGGGACTTAAGCTGGTTTGAAAATTGTTTATACCTCCTGCATTCTCTATAATGACCTTGCTGTGCCCATTATGAGGGGTTCCCACCATCCCTGTGCTGAGTTCCCGGGTCTGTACACCCGCTGTGCCCATTATGAGGGGTTCCCACCATCCCTGTGCTGAGTTCCCGGGTCTGTACACCCGCTGTGCCCATTACGAGGGGTTCTCACCATCCCTGTGCTGAGTTCCCGGGTCTGTACACCCGCTGTGCCCATTATGAGGGGTTCTCACCATCCCTGTGCTGAGTTCCCGGGTCTGTACACCCGCTGTGCCCATTATGAGGGGTTCTCACCATCCCTGTGCTGAGTTCCCGGGTCTGTACACCCGCTGTGCCCATTATGAGGGGTTCTCACCATCCCTGTGCTGAGTTCCCGGGTCTGTACACCCGCTGTGCCCATTATGAGGGGTTCTCACCATCCCTGTGCTGAGTTCTCGGGTCTGTACACCTGGATGTGCCCATTATGAGGGGTTCCCACCATCCCTGTGCTGAGTTCTCGGGTCTGTACACCTGGATGTGCCCATTATGAGGGGTTCCCACCATCCCTGTGCTGAGTTCCCGGGTCTGTATACCCGCTGTGCCCATTATGAGGGGTTCCCACCATCCCTGTGCTGAGTTCCCGGGTCTGTACACCCGCTGTGCCCATTATGATGGGTTCCCACCATCCCTGTGCTGAGTTCCCGGGTCTGTACACCCGCTGTGCCCATTATGAGGGGTTCTCACCATCCCTGTGCTGAGTTCCTGGCTCTGTACACCCGCTGTGCCCATTATGAGGGGTTCCCACCATCCCTGTGCTGAGTTCCCGGGTCTGTACACCCGCTGTGCCCATTATGAGGGGTTCTCACCATCCCTGTGCTGAGTTCCTGGCTCTGTACACCCGCTGTGCCCATTATGAGGGGTTCCCACCATCCCTGTGCTGAGTTCCCAGGTCTGTACACCCGCTGTGCCCATTATGATGGGTTCCCACCATCCCTGTGCTGAGTTCCCGGGTCTGTACACCCGCTGTGCCCATTATGAGGGGTTCCCACCATCCCTGTGCTGAGTTCCCGGGTCTGTACACCCGCTGTGCCCATTATGAGGGGTTCCCACCATCCTTGTGCTGAGTTCCCGGGTCTGTACACCCGCTGTGCCCATTATGAGGAGTTCCCACCATCCCTGTGCTGAGTTCCCGGGTCTGTACACCCGCTGTGCCCATTATGAGGGGTTCCCACCATCCTTGTGCTGAGTTCCCGGGTCTGTACACCCGCTGTGCCCATTATGAGGGGTTCCCACCATCCTTGTGCTGAGTTCCCGGGTCTGTACACCCGCTGTGCCCATTATGAGGGGTTCCCACCATCCCTGTGCCGAGTTCCCAGGTCTGTACACCCGCTGTGCCCATTATGTCATCTATTTACTTTCTGATGTCTCTTTATTTTGTATTGAAATTTGCATACAAACAATAACCAACAAAATGTTTCTCTTTTTTTTCTCTTTCAGTACAATGTCTGGAGAGGATGAATTCTCGGTAAGTTTTGTGACTGTATCCAATGTTTACAGAGTGCAATATCTCACTGAAATTTACACAAAAAGCGAATGAGAGCAGTGTCCCCTCCCCCTCCCTTGATATGGCTCCCTATTGGGTTTCTAAATGTCTGAAAGGAAGCACCTTCTGCTCTGCTGTCTTTAGGAAAGCCCATAGTGCTCTGGGAATCCTTTGTCGTGGGTGTTGCCTATATTTAAAGTGTATGTTACCATGAATGCAAAACTTTCAGGACTGCATTGCTCTCTCTGATCATTCAAAATTGGGCTCCTTTTTTATTGATACATTGTATTGATTCCACACTAATTGCCTGGTGATCCTGCCAGTCCCTGTGCTTTCCTGTAGGTATCTGACCACGTCAAACACGGAAGCAAATCTTGTTTGCGTGGTCAGGGTGCGACCGCGCAACTGCCAATCAGACAGGACGTTGTGTCAATGCACATCAACGTCTCACCACCACCACCCCCCCCCCCCCCCCCAGCCCTGCTCAGCATGGATTGGCCAGATGCTTTTTTTTTTTTTTTTTTCTAACCACGCCCCCTGCCGTGCAATAGACGGATCTTATTGGAACTCTTGCTCATCCCTACTGAGCTTGATTAATGGCCCCGCTCAGTGATAGCTGCTGATATTCTGATTCCAGGCATCTTGAAGGCCTCATTCACATGGGTGGCAGCCTCTACTGCCCTCTGTAAAGTGATCCAGGCGATTCTGCCCCCTACTATTTGATTTCATATTGTAATTCTACGCTGCAAACAGGCGCAGTCCCATTGACCCCAGTGGGTGACTTTGACAGGTGCTGTCAACTGTCAGACTTGGCAAGTCGAGTTAAATCTACAAAGCATTGTGACCTTGGCATTTTATACCACCTCCCCGGGTGCCACGGTTGGCTTTAGATGGGCGGGGTCAGAGGGTGGAAAGAACACGGATCAACTGGTTTGTCTTGCTTGCTCCGATGTGAAAGAGGCCTTCTATGACTACAAATGATTCCCTCTATCAGTCCTACAAACTTGCCAGAGCCCTGAGGAATGGGGAACTGAGCCCTTGAAACGTGTCGGCTGCTTTACATGAACAAATATTATCAGGGCCGTGGATAAGGGGGTACCCACTGGTCCTCCTGTGTAGGGCCAGGGCCAGCAGATGGGTGAATCGGATGTGGGCAGGGAGAGTGGGCAATTACTGGAACCGATCCCCCTGTACGGCTCTCTGCAGCAGCTGAAATCGGCTTCTTCTCTCCCTCCCCACTGGCTTTCAGCCACTGCAGAGAGAGACATACGGGGGATCAGTTCCAGTAATTGCTCCCCCGCGGGGCCAGGACAAGGAGTGGGCATGGGGGGGGGGCAGCTGCCCTGGGCACTGAGATTGTGAGGGGCCACAAAAAGATGATATGGGGAGGGATTTGTTTTGGAAGGGGAAATTTGGGGGGGGGGGTGTAAAGAGTGGTGATGTAGGGGGAATTGTGTTGGGTGGGGGGGGGAAGACTTGTGCTAGGAGGGCAAGTTTTTTTATTGGTAGATCATTTGTGCTACGATGGGAGAATATTTTTTTTTTTTGGGGGGGGGAGTTTTTGGTGAAATTGGGGACTTCAGCAGGGGGTGGATTTGTACAGGGAGGAGAGTGGGGGGGTTATTTTTTTAAAGGTAAGCCTGCAGATTTTTTGTTTAATAAAGTTCATACATCCTTGGGGGAGGGGGTGCAGTTTGGTATGTTGGCCCTAGGATCTAGATGACCTTGTCCTGACACTGTTCTGCCACCACACTGACCACCCTCCCTGTGGAACATACGTTACTTTCTGGGTCCCCATCGGAAATGCCACCTTCGATTTTCTTGATTGCCATTGGCACTGATCTGGAATTGAGGGTAAATCTCCAATTTTACAGTTGCCACCAAAATAAGAATGGAGAAGAAATCTTCTCCTAGCTGGACTTCCTGTCTGTGAACAAAACGAGAAGTATGTGAAATTAAATCTCCCCCGTGGGGAAAGTAACAAGAATCTGGCAGAGGCTCTGACACCTCCCATAGCCTGTCCACATCTGGGAAAGAAAAAAGCTTTGGTTAGTTTTTACATTGTTTGGTGTAACTTACTTTTTTTTCTTTTTTTTCTTTTTTTTGTCTCACCTATAGTTGGCTGACGCCTTGCCCTTGCCAGATAAAGGTTCCTCCAAAACGCAGACTGTAAGCAACCCTAGAGACCCTCAGCAACCAGGAGCCTGGTCTGGATCCAATCCCTGGGGTTCCACGCCCGGAGCTCCGTCTGCCCCAGGCACCACACCTTATGGACAAGGCCAAGGAGGACCCTATTCTGGAGGTGGAGCTCAGCCTAGTGCACCACCGCAGACCTACCCATCTGGACCCCAGCCAAGTGCCCCATCTGCACCCACTGGGCCTTATCCAGGAGCAGCACCTGGGCAGCAGCCATCTCAACCAAATGTGCCATATCCCTCTGGGCCCTACCCAGGGGCCCCAGCTGGACAGCAACCAAATTCACCTTATCCTTCAGCACCCTATCCAGGGGCTCCAGCTGGGCCAGACGCAAAAGCACCTTATCCTGGAGCCCCATCTGGCCCACAGCAACCAGGAGCCCCATCTGGTCACTATCCAGGAGCCCCATCTGGCCCCTATCCAGGAGCCCCTTCTGGCCAACAGCAACCAGGAGCACCTGGGCAATATCCAGGAGCCCCTTCTGGCCCACAGCAACCAGGAGCACCTGGGCAATATCCAGGAGCCCCTTCTGGCCCACAGCAACCAGGAGCACCTGGGCAATATCCAGGAGCCCCTTCTGGCCCACAGCAACCAGGAGCACCTGGGCAATATCCAGGAGCACCTGGGCAATATCCAGGAGCCCCTTCTGGCCCACAGCAACCAGGAGCACCTGGGCAATATCCAGGAGCTCCTTCTGGCCCGCAGCAACCAGGAGCCCCTGGGCAATATCCAGGAGCTCCTTCTGGCCCACAGCAACCAGGAGCCCCTGGGCAATATCCAGGAGCTCCTTCTGGCCCACAGCAACCAGGAGCACCTGGGCAATATCCAGGCGCACCTTCTGGCCCACAGCAACCAGGAGCACCTGGGCAATACCCCTACCCTTCAGGGCCAATGGGACCCGGTGGGATGCCAGGTTCATATCCTAACCCTTCTGGTCAACCATATCCATCTCCATCTGACCCTTATGGTCAGTCTGGTCATACAGGTCCTTCACCTGGTGGGCCAGGGTGGGCTTGGGGATCCCAGGGTGGGCAATACCCCTCGCAGCCTAATTTACCATACCCAGGTGCTCCTCCATTTCCAGTCCCTGGCGCTGGTGCTCCATCGTCTGTACCCTGGGGTACAGTGCCATCTGGTCAGTGGGGGCCATCAGCATCATTTCCTGGAGCTCCTGGATCATACCCAAACCGAGGATATCCCTGAAGTTGCTGAATCCCTGGGTCCTGTCCTGAGAGCCCTTGCACCTAGCTTGTAAGTGTACTTTCCTGTTAATTTATTGTATATCTGCATATATACTGTGGTGTGGGGGGAGTCACTGTGCAATATAATCATATTGTTGCTGGACCTAGTTGCAACTTCTCAATAGAAATAGATCCTTTAAATTGATGGTCATTTATGTGAGAGCAATCCCTGTACCTTTTTTATAATCTTGAGTAATGAGGCCTCCAGGCAATATCTATCTGGCAGGAGCTTCTCCTGGACATTTTCCATCTGTATAGACCCCTTCCTGGTTCTTCTAGGTCAGTGTTTCTCAACTCCAGTCCGCCAGGCGCCCCAACAGATCATTTTGTTTTCAGGCTTTCCATTATTTTGCACAGGTGATTTGATCAGTTTCACCGCCTTAGTAATTACCAGCCATTTCATCTGAGAGAAATCCTTAAAACATGACCTGTTGGGGCGCCTTGGGGACTGGAGTTGAGAAACACTGTTCTAGGTAGCCATCTCTCATAGTAGATTTCAGTAACCCTTTCTTTAGAAATACTTCCTCTAGGAAGCCACCTTGCTGGTTCTTCTAGAGCAGGGGTCTCCAAACTATGGCCCTCCAGTTGTTCAGGAACTACAATTCCCATCATGTCTGTCAATGTCAAAATTTTACAATGCCTCATTGGAAGTGTAGTTCTGCAACAGCTGTAGGGCTGGGGTTTGGAGATCCCTGTTCTAGAGAGAGCATTAGTTTGGGTAGCAATCTCCCCATAGTGGATTTCTTGGGCCCTTTCCTTAGAGATGCTCCTTCTGGGTAGACAGCTTTCAGAAGATTCCTTAGGCCTCTTTTGGTAGAGATGTTCCATCTGGGTGGCCACTTCTAGTAGATTCCTTGGACGCTCTACTTAAAAAATGCTCTCTAGGTAGCAACTTTCATGGCTCTTCTGAGTCAGTTTGGGCAGTCACCTCCCATAGGCAGCTTCCTTGGGCCCATTCCTGAGGGATGTTCCCTCTGGGTAGCCACCTCTCTTAGTAGATATTTGACCCTTTCCTTATAGATGCTGCAACTGGGTAGCCACCTCTTGTAGTAGATTTTAGAGACTCTTTCCTTTTGAGATGATCTCTCTGGGTGGCAACCTCTCATAGTAGATTCCTTAGACCTCTTCCCTAGAGATCCTCCTTCTGGGTAGCCACCTTCCTGACTTTTCTATAGAGAGATAATCAGTTTGGTAGCCACCTTTTTTAGTTCCTCAGGCCCTTTCCTTAGAGATGTTCTATCTGGGTAGCCATTTCCCATCACAGATTCCTTGGGTGTTTTCCTTAGAGATTCTCTTTAGGTAGCCACTTCTCATAGTGGATTCTTTAAGCCCTTCCTCAGAGATTCTCCCCATGGATAACCCCCTCTAATAGTAGATTCCTTAGACCCTTTCTTTATAGATTATCCCAATGGGTAGCCATGTCTCATTGTAGATTCTGTAGGCTTTTTCCCCTGGTTTTTCTACAGTGTAAGAGTCAGTTTGGGTAGCCACTTCTAATAGTAGGTTTGCCAGACCCCTTGCCTAGAAATGCTCCTCCTAGGTAGCCACCTTAATTGGTTTTTCTATAGAACATCAGTTTGGGAAACCACCTTTTTTTTTTTTTTTAATAGTTGGTTCCTCAGGACTTTTTCTGTTAAAGATGTACCATCTGGGTAGCCACCCCCCTTGGGTATTTTCCGTAGACAATCTCTCTTTAGGTAGCCATCTCTCATAGTGGATTCTTTAACCCCTTCCTTAGAGGTAGCCGCCTTTCTGCTCCTTTTTAGGTCCTAGCATAGGCCAGCTCAGATTCTTTGGGCCTGGCACGGGTCCTCAGCTGGGGACAGACCTTGAGAAGACGAGATCTCCTCCATTGTGAAATCCTCTACAACAGGGATATGCAATTAGTGGACCTCCAGCTGTTGCAGAACTACAATTCCCATGAGGCACAGCAAGACTCTGACAGCCACGAGCATGACACCCAGAGGCATGATGGGACTTGTAGTTTTGCAACAGCTGGAGGTCCGCTAATTGCATATCCCTGCTCTACAGGATCTTCTAGTAGATTCCTTTGCCGCTTTCCTTAAAAAAATGCTCTCTAGGTAGCCACCTTTCTGGCTCTACTAATGAGTCAGTTTGGGCAGTCACCTCCCATAGCAGCTTCCTTGGGCCCTTTTCCTTAGGGATGTTCCCTCTGGGTAGCCACCTCTCTTAGTAGATATATTTGTTCTTTTCTGTTCTCCACAGGAAAGGCCTAGGAGGGAAGAACATTCTAGAATAGGGGTCTCCAACCCCCGGTCCGCACAGCAGGGGATGAGCGGCGACCATGGTCCGTACAAGGCTACCACAGACCGCAGTCTGTGACCACTGTCTGGGGACAGACTTGGTCAACATTCCATACCACCATCTTCTTCTTTTGGGCTGCGTATGCGCAGTGTGTACTCTCCACTGATTACTGGCAGGGACGCAGTAGGTGGAGAATGTGTCACCAATCGGGTAACAAACAATGATGACTGGCAGTGACGCAGTAGGAGGGGAAAGTCGCCAGTCGGGGGATGGGTATTGGTGGTTCTTGTAGGGTGATGTCTCTTCAGGTGAAGGATTTTTGGCTCTGACCTCTTGTTCTGTCTTCCAGATCCCACCCCAATGAAGAACGACTCCTAGAAGCTATAAACGTCTACTAGAAGATGACGGAACAATTTCCTGGGATACGGCCATCTTTAATATTTCACCATGTGACAATATTGTAATATTTTGGAGATATGAGCACCAACTGCTGCCACCCCAGGCCGGATCTTTCTTCTTCTAAAGACACTAGATTGAAAGAAATGTCCTTTTTTTTTCTGAACACACAAGACTTTATTTTGGGAGACCCGTCCTTCACCTTCATATTTATCTGGAGATTAAAGGGTTCAATTTCCAAAATTTGGGAAGGGGGGAAAGAGTGTAATGTATTTGAAAACACAAATTGATTGATCAGAAATAAAAACTGTCTGTGTTGCCCCACAGCTTGAAATTAGCATCAAAAACCTTCACTATATCTGGGGCAGAATATAAAAAAATGTGACGGTTTGGGTATCTTGGTGATTTAAATATTTACATTTGTTGGGTCTGTAGAACCTTTTGGAGGGGTTTGGTTATTAAATTTTCTAGTTCAAGGCAATCGATACAAAGGGAAATATGTTGGCTGACCCCTCTTTATCGGTTGCCTGGCTGTCGTGTTGATTTACTAAAACTGGAGAGTGCAAAATCTAATTTCAGAGCTGCACCAATCAGCTTCCAAGTTTTGTCAAAGCTTAATTGAAGAAGCTGAAGATCGGCTCGCATGCGCAGCTGCACCAGATTTTGCACTCTCCAGTTTTAGTAAATCTCCCCCACTGACTTTCCATACGTTGAGTTGCTGATCTGGAAATTTGCAGGTCAGGTGTTCCGACTTCGCTCCATGCTCACTGGCTGCATGCTTGTTCCAAATGATTGCCTCTCAGTATTGGAAGTCATAATCAGCCGGTGGCTTCAGAAGGAGCTCAGTGATGTCCACCACCATACTTCTCTCTGGACTCGTTTCCTTCAAAGTCAACCTGCTTTGAATTAAAAATGAACCATATGATGTTATAGGACCCCCCCCCCCCCCCCCATTATTGATAGATAATTTCAATAGGGGGCACTATGCATGGCCCGATTTTTCAGAAAGCCAAGCAGATGTGCACCCGTCACATCCCACAATGCAGAAATATAGTTCTTACACTTGACTTCTGTCCAACCCAGATGTTGTGTTCTAAGATTGGAGGTCTTGGAGGTAACTTCCAGAAGTTACTCACCTCAACAATGTTCGTCCCCCACACTTCTCTCTGGTCTTGTTTCCTTCAAAGGCCATCTGCTTTGAGTTAAAAAAAAAGTAAGTTAATAATGTTAAAGGATCCCCCGTGTCTGGATAATTTCAATGGGGGGGCACTATGAACAGCTCGACTGTTTAGAAAGTCAAACATAGCCCCCCCCCCTCTCCCCAACAGTCTAATGCAGAAACTCCTAAAAAGAAAAGCTGTAGTTCTTAGACTTGACTTCTGTCCAACCCAGATGTTACATTCTAAGATTGGGGGGGGGGGGTCTTGCTAGGTGCCAGAACCTTCTAGACGTTACCCAGTGGGCACTGGGGGAGGGGGATCCTGATGTTCTCAGTTTTTCCACCTTTCCAGGGTCACTTCTCGAACATTGTCCGGTAAATATCCGTCTTGTAGGGCCCGTCATGCATCACCCAAACCTCAAGGGAACCTTTATCAAAACCTCCAAATTAAAAATCCAACCCAACATCTGACCAATCACATCAGCTACATTCAATTCTGACCATTTGCTCCTTTTTAAAGCCGAAGTCGGCCCTTTCCCTATACAAGGTGCGGCATGTAGGGCTGGGACAAGATCAGTGCCCAGGGCAAATGGCAAATTGCACCCCCACCCCTTCATTATGTGCGAGCTTATGAGCAGGAGACGGAAAGAGAGCACAGCCCGCACCTTCTCCCGGCTCTCTCCTCCTCACTGCTTCCAGCGCTGGGCTGACAGAAGTAGTGATGCCGCTGTCATCACTCCTGTCAGCCTTATATTAGAAGGAACTTGCAGCGCCCCCCCCCCCAATCCCTACAATACATGGTGCGCCCACAGTGGCTGCCTCTTCTGCCTGGCCCGGGGGTGGGATGCGCACAGGACCTTCCTAGTGGTGACCTCCTCCAAGGCCTTCACCTTGCTGAGTTATCTCCACCATTAATGCAGGTGACATATACTACATGTGCTCGGTGTGTCCTTCAATTCCAGCCTCCTCATGCGGAGAGATTCTTACTAGGATGAGGCCCCCACCTCCGGTATTGGTGCTCCAGTCTTGTAGTGTATTGTCCCCTTTCCCACCACCAACTCCACATTAGCAGGATTTGTAGCTAATGCACAAAGTCAACAGAAGAGGGGATGGAGAAGGGAGAGGATGGGTCATCCAAGATGGCGGAGGCTTCGGTGGGTGGAAGGGTAGTGTGGCCTCTATTACTATGTGCAGTAGGCAAATGAATATCGGTGGATCGACCTGTTACCAGACATCTGCAGAACCTTAGGCGTGAGGTGTGGAGTTTTTTTGGCCATTGGAGGAGAGAGGTTACTTCTTCTCCTTCAATGGGAACCAACCAGAGGGTGGTGCTCAGTAATGTGTGACCCTTCCAGGTATTTATTACTGATCACAGGACCTCCCCTGACAATGCCTTTACCTGCTTTCCTGTCCGGAAAGATGGCACCATCTTTATTCGGGTGTCAGCCAGGATGACCCTCTACTTCTTGGACTGATATGCCGTCTCGGAGGTGACACAACCATGTGAATCCTGACGTATGTGCAGTTCTTGGCTGTGTTCACAAATGTCTGACACGGATCAGCCCCCTGCTGCACCCTCTCACCTTGTGACTTGGTAAAAAGTTACAATGTTGTAGTCTGATCCCGGGGGGGGGGGGGGGGGCGCATGAGAAACTGAGGAAATGCTTCCTCCTACCTGCAGCAGACTGTGACTTTGCCTAGGCTGAGATGTCATCAATGTCCACAAAAGATCTAAACCTAGGTCAGTGATGGTGAACCTTGGCACCCCCAGATATTTTGGAACTACATTTCCCATGATGCTCAACTACACTGCAGAGTGCCTGAGCATCATGGGAAATGTAGTTCCAAAACATCTGGGGTGCCAAGGTTCTCCATCACTGGCCGAGGTCGGTTCCCCTTGGAGGCAGACCAACAGTGTGCCAGAACTCACAGGGGTTGATTTATTAAAGCTGGAGAGTGCAAAATCCGGTGCGGCTCTGCATGGGAGCCAATCAGCTTCTATCTTGTTCTATTAAACTTTGTCAATAAAACCTGGAAGCTGATTGGTTTCTATGCGGAGCTGCACCCAATTTTGCACTCTCCAGCTTTAGTAAACCAAACCCAGTGTCTTCCTGGCACGTAAACAGCATGAAAGTATGAGATGAAGAGCCGGCAGCTCGTTCTCCTGATAAAAGTACTTTATTAGTAAAGGGCGCAGTGTGCAAGTTACAGCAACCTACGCGTTTTCGGTAAAAAAAAAAAAAAAAACCTTTTAATTGTAGGAATAATTAAGGTTTTGGCCGAAACGCGTAGGCTGCTGTAACTTGCACCCTTTACTAATAAAGTCCTTTTAGCGGTAGGATAAGTTGCCGGCTCTTCACCTCACAAAGTTACAATGTTGTTGTTTAATCACTGGGGGAGAGGAGACTAAAGAAATGCTTCCTCCTGCCTGCAGCAAAGTGATGACATCGTCAGAGCCTAGGCAAAGTTACAATGTTGCAATCTGATCACGGGGGGGAGGGGAGAATGAGGAAATGCTTCCTCCTGCCTGCAGCAGACTGATGATATCATCGCAGCCCAGGCAGCATTTTTATGAATAGGTGGAGCTTTTCTGAAAATTGCTGGTTGCTGTATACTTCAACTAGTCAGGGAATTATTTATGAAGATTTGTACAATTGCTAAGCGGTCCACTTGACGCTGCTACAAATCCTGTTTGGGAAGTTGGATGCTCGGTTGCAGGGATTGTGCTTTTTTTAAATGACCAATCTCTTCCCTTCATTCCCCTCCCCCTCCATCTCATGCTGCGTACGGCTCCTGTAGATGAAGCCTCAATGCTAATTCATAGTGATAGCTGAAAATGTTTTTTGGCGCTGCCCCCTATGCCCGCCCCCTTGGCCCTACCACAGTTCACGGCATCAACCTCAGATCTGCCAATTGTTACAGAACCAAACACCCGCTAATTTAAGCCAAACCCACCGTAATTGAAGCCACACCCACTCACGTCACACCCACTCCAGGTGACCCCCAGGCATTTTAGTGGCCATAAAAAAGAAGGCACTAGCCAATCAGAATAGGACAACTCATTGACTTCCCTAACCAATGCTACACTTGCCAAAGAGTTCTGGATTGACGGTCTGGGTAGATACCATTTACAGATCTGCCAAAAAGTCTCCCGCAGTAGGTAGGCGACCTTATATCTCCATATTTATGGTGTGCAAGAAAAGTTTACACTTTTATTATTGCTGTGCTACATTTATATATACCTATCTCTAGCCAAACTTTTTTTTTTTTTTGTGTGGTTGTAGATGGAAGGGGGGACTAGAACCTCTGTTGGGCTTTTATTGCTGTGTCCCCATTAGGGAGGTTTTTTTTCTTGTCTTGGTGACAGAGGTGTAGCAATTGGTAACATCGAACTTCAGCCTCCCCTTGAGTCTTGCACAGGTGTACCGGCTCCCCTTCTGGACTGAAACGGGCTTCCTCTGATTTCACCGCACACTGTGAGCTTCTCACAATGTGCATCAGAAGCTGCAGCAAGTCAGAGCCCCGCCTCATGTGGCAGAAGGACGTCCCACATCATCTAGCGCTTTACTCCGCCCCCAGCCTGACTGTTCCTGGCCCCGCCCCTTTCCTTCATTGGATTTCAGCTCTTTCAATCATGGAGGCGCAGCATTACATGTGGGCGTTACCTATGCAAAAACTGCCTGCCTAGGAACACCCACCCATCAAGATATGCAAATATTTGCATAACTCCAGGAAGTGTCTCCACAGGAGTCACAGACACTCTAACCCTCCCCCATTCTATCCAACACTGGAACTAAAAAGTTTTGGCTGGAGTTGGACTTTAATTTAATTGGGTGATGATTGCTTTGATTTATTATTATTATTATATAATTTAGAAGTTTTTTTTTTTTTTCTTTTCTGTTTTATCCTAGTCCTGGTAAGAGATACATTGGAGTTTTGTATTATAAGCACTGTATACAGATATTGAATAAAGATGGGTTTGCCTATTAAATCGTGTCATTTATTAACAATATTATTCGATAAGAAAAGTTATGTGCTTCAAATCTGCAGATAGAGAAGGTAAACCGGTATTACTATGACAATATTTTTTTGCCTTCTTTTCTTGCCTAAAAAAAAAAAAGATAAGAAGTGAAAATGTATTTTAAATGTATTCTACATTATTCTAATAATGAATAGAATACATTGTATTATAATTATTAATATTGATTATATTTACAATAAAAATTATTCTAATAGTATTAAAGTCAAAAGTATTAAATTATCACATTAAAAAAAGATAATAAATATAACAACTTATAATGCATATAATTATAATAATATAATACATTGTATTATAAATTATAAATATTGATAAATAATAATTACAATAATAATTATTCCAATAAGTCTTAAATTTATTTTTATATAAATAAAAATGTATTATTAAATGTAAAAGAATTCCCCCCCCCTGATTCCACCCCCTCCTCCCCTTTTTTTTCCCCTTTAAGGTGGTGGTGGTGGTGGTGGTGGTGGGGGGGGGGTAGAAAAAGGAAAGGAGGAGAATAGTCTGATATTAGCGGTTATGTCTGGAAGATTAGGGGGAGTAGTTGCTGTGCCGGGTCCTGAATTGGGGGTTGCAATCCCCCCCTTGACCGGGTTTGGCTAGCAATTTGGAAAGTGGAATTTAGATGGAGATATTTCCTTTTTTTTATATTCCCCCAGATTTAACTTCATGGTTAAACAATATTAAATTTAACAATGTTGTTGGTTGCTTATATACAGGTGATGTATGTCAATTATGGAAGAGGCTGTTTATTTTTATTTTAACAAAAGAAAATGAAGAAATTGAAAAAGGAAAAAAATATATATTTAAAATGTATAATTATAGATTTCTTTTATTATAAATATTGATAATATAATAATTCTAATAAAAGTATTAAATCAAAAAGCATTCAAATTAAATTATTACATTAATAAAAATGTATTATAAAATGATTTAATAATCATTTCTTTTACATTTAATTTCAAAAACTATTTTAGAATTTAAAAAAAAAAAAAATGGAAATACTTTATCGGGGGTCTTGCACGCTTGCAGGTGCCCTCTGCTGAGTGACCCACGTTTTGTAAAGTTTTTCAGAAACGTTTGACAGGCGGTGGGAGAGGCGTTGTGTAGTCTCCTCGCCTCCCGATTTCACAGTGTAAATGCTGCAGTACTGCGCTGAGCAATGCATGCACGGTGGCCCCACTGATCCCAATGAGTGGGTTTGCTGTCAGTGAGCTGGTCAAACTTTGCAGCCAGAGTGAAAGATGCCATCTGGGGGCAGCACCAGGCAAAGCTTTGCACCCGCAGCATGTGAACAGCCATGTCATGCTGTAATGTTAAAGAGGGAGTCCCGCGAAATTTTTTTTTTTTTAAAAGTCAGCAGCTACAAATAGTGCAGCTGCCGACTTTTAAAATATGGACACTTACCTGTCACAGGGTCCAGCGATGTCGGCACCCGAGGCCGAACCGTCCCTCGGATGCTGCCGCCGCCATCTTCGGTACGGGAATCAGGAAATGAAGCCTTGCGGCTTCACTTCCCGGTTCCCTACTGCGCATGCGCGAGTCGCGCAGCGCAATCTGAATGGTCCATGCTGTCTCTGGGACCCGTGTGTGACGGGAAGAGGCCTAGACTCCCGTGTGTTACTCCCAGAGTCTATGCCCGGAAGTGGGTGAAAATACCTGTCTTAGACAGGTATCTGCCCCCCCCAAAAAGTGCCAAATGTAACACCGGAGGGGGGAAGGGTTCCGAAAAGTGGAGGTTCAATTTTTATGTGAACCTCCGCTTTAAGATTCAAGTGGGCAGGGAGAACCGGCCGCCTGTGTGAAACCTGGGTGCAGGAGCATGGGGCCCAGTTTGGACTGGAGCAGTGCCATGCGTTGCCATGGTGAGGATGGAGTGGGGTGCAAGGTAGGGCTCCCAGTCCATCCTCACCATGGGAATGCATGGCACTGATCCAGTCCAGTGATTGGGGGAGGCTCCATACCGAATCACAAAGTAATGTGCAGTTGCGGGAAAGGAGAGTATTTTTTTTTTTTTGTTTTTTTTATCTTATGTGACCATCACTTCAAGAGCCTCCGCCTTCATTTCTACATACAATTCTCATCCAGAGTTATTTCAACCCCTACAAGGGCTGAAAATAGAATTTTTTTAGAACCGCTTACCTGTAAAAATCCTTTTCTTTTGAAGTACATCATGGGACACAGAGCCATAGTAATTACTATGTGGGTTATAGTCCACCTTCAGGTGATGGACACTGACACACCCTAAACAGGCAGATGCCTCTCTATATAACCCCTCCCATTACTGGGAGTATCTAAGTTTTGTAGCAAAGCAATACACGTGTATACTAGAAAGAGGGGCCGGGACCCCTGTGTCCCGTGATGTACTTCAAAAGAAAAGTATTTTATAGGTAAGCTGTTATCAAAATCCTATTTTCTTTCATCGTACATCACGGGACACAGAGCCATAGTAATTACTATGTGGGATGTCCCAGAGCAATGCCAACCGAGGGGAGGGAGACAACCAAAGTAGGGCACCAAGAGATCAGGGGACTTATACCTGCTGCCTGCAGTACACTGCGCCCAAAGGCGACATCCTCGTGTCTTTTTACATCCACCTGATAGAATCTGGTAAATGTATGGATTGAAGACCAGGTTGTGGCCTTGCAGAATTGAGCCATGGAGGCTTGGTAATGTACTGCCCACGAAGCACTAACAGCCCTAAAGGAGTGCGTTTTGATTTGAGAGGGTGAAATCTACCTCTTTAAACCATAAGCTAGAACGATTACTTGTCGAACCCATTTAGAAATGGTAGGTTTCGATGCTGCCTGTCCTCTTTTAGGACCTTCAGGCAACACGAACAAAACATCCGTTTTCCGAATCTGAGCAGTCGCCTTTAAGTAGACTTTGACGGCTCTCACCACATCAAGAGAACGTAGCGATTATTCTTCCATAGAACCGGGATCCTGGGAAAATGAAGGTAGAACAATATCCTGGTTTAGATAAAAAAAACCTGGTATTACCTTCAGTAAAAAGTTAGAATGAGGACGCAATACTACCTTATCCTTGTGAATAATAAAAATATGGCTCTTTACAAGAAAGAGTAGCCAATTCTGATATCCTTCTTGCAGCAGATATGGTTACCAGAAAAAAGGACCAAGGGAATATTTCGTATCGGCCCCAAAAAAGTCTGTTTTTGTAATGCCGACAAAACTAAATTCAAGTACCAAGGGTTCAGGAGTTACCTAACCGGAGTTTAAGCCATGTTACCCCCTGAATAAAGTTACAAACCAAAGAATGCGAAGCAAGTGGTTGTTGAACTAATACCGATAAGGCCGAGACCTGTCCTTAGAAAGCACTCAAGGCCAGCCTTATTTCTCACCCCATCTGCAGAAAGTCAAGTATTTTACCTTTGACCTATTTCCTGGGGTGCAACCCCTGGTTTCACACCAGGAGACATGTTTCCCAGACTCCATAATATATAACCATGGAGGCCGGCTCCCTTGCATTAACCAAGGTAGAAACTACTGAACCTGACAGCCCACGCTTCTTCAGAGGGTGGGTCTTAATAGCCAGACCGTTATATTTAGCGTTTGTAAAGTAGGATGGAACACCAGACCTTGTGAGAGAAGGTCTGGCCGTGATGGTAGGGTCCATGGGTCCCCTACTGCCATCTTTACGATCTCTGCATACCTAGAATTCCTCGGCCTCGCTGGGGGCCACAAGAATAAATGACTTCCCTTCCTGCTTGATCCTGCAAAGAAGTCATGGACGCAGACAGAATAGGAGGGAATGCATAAATCAGCGAGAACCGATTCCACAGGAATAGCAAGGCATCTGTTCCGCATGCTAGCGGTATCCTTTGTTCTTGACACAAAGTTGACGATTTCTTTGTTGAACCTGGACGCAAACAGATCTATGTCTGGGATCCCCCATTTTTGACAGGAAGATATCGGGGTGAAGCAACCAATCTCCCGGGAACAACTGCTGGCGACTCAAGTAGTCCGCCTGCCAATTTTCTATTCCTACAATGAAGACTGCCGATAGGCAAAGTACATAGTTTTCTGCCCAAGATAGGATATGATTCACCTTTCTCTGGGCCGCACAACTTCTTGTGCCCTCTTGGTGATTAATATAGGCCATTGCTGTGGCATTGTCAGATTAAATCCTGGCAGGACAATACCGTAAACTGAACGTTCAGGCCCTCAGGACCAAGAGCACTGCCTGAATTTCTAAAATGTTAATGGGCAAGGCCATTTGTGATCTGGGCCACTTCTCTTGGACAGTTGCCTCTTCCAGGACTGTTCCCCAACCTAAACAAAATAGGTTGGCATATGTTGTTACCACTTCCCAGGTAACTGAAGGATTTTCCCATTAGTAGATTTTTGGATATTAACCATTAACTGAGGCTCCTACAGCATACAGCACCTGGTTTTTCCAGGTAGTCTCTCATCTGGGTACTAACCAGGCCCGACCCTACTTAGCCTCCAAGATCAGACAAAATCGGGCGCTATCAGGGTGATGTGGCCGTAGGCTTAGGAGTCAGACACATTGGGAATGTAGAGCTTGAACCCTTTGTTCCAAGCCGATTTTGCAGCAGTCTTGAATGAAACGGAGCATATGGAACGGCCTTGAATGAAGCCACCATCTTTCCCAACAACCTCATGCAAAGTTGAATAGAAGAAATTCATCTTCCTTCGACCACATAAATCAGTTCAGTTCCTTTATGGTGCTGATCTTTGCCTGGGGTAAGAATACCCTTTTCTGGGTAAACCTATGATCGGACCCAAGCATTTTAGCCTTCATGGTTTTAAAGAAGATTTTTCCTAGGTTGAGAATTCAACCTAGATATTCCAGGTAGATGGAACAGATCGACTAGGTAAACCATATTTATTATACCTTGGGCCCTTAATCTGGCTAGAAGAGGGGCCAGAACCTTTGTAAAAACTCAAGGTGCAGTAGCTGGGCCGGAAAGCAGAGCTACACACTGAAAATAAAGATTTTCAACCTTGAAAAGTAGATATTACTGAGCGAGGAAATAGGCATATGGTGGTATGCATCTTTGATGTCGATTGACGCCAGAAGTTCTCCTCCTTATAGGATGGAGATAACTGATTTGGATCGACTCCATAGGAAAAAAGAGTGGTTATATTCAGGAATTGAATTTAGATTTTTGAGATCCAGAATGTCAGTTCGGATTTGGCACCATGAAACAAAAAAGAGGTTTGAATCAAGCCCCAACCTCTTTTCTTACATGGGGAGCCCCATGATCACTTTTTTCTTTTCCTCTGAATCCTTAGAAACGTTTGATCTGAGAAAACTGATCTGAGACGGGAACTCTGGGAACTCCAGTTTGTACCCTGGAGCTATTGAGGAAGTCCCCCATGCGTCTCGACACTCTTCTTGCCAGATCCTTGAGAACTGCAGAAGAATTCCCCCTATTCGATTGAACCGGACGGTGGAAGCCGCCGTGACTGCCTGGAGGCTGATGCCTCTGGCACAAGAGAAGGAGCTTTAAAACAAAAATACATTTACTCCTTTTCCAAAATGGCAAAAGGGGTGCTTTCCACTAGAATTTCTTTGGATGTATTATCCAAAAAACATCCCCAAATAGTGGTTTCACCGCAAAAAGGAAGATTAGCCATGAGCTTTGTACAAGGCGCTTAGCGAAGGGCGCAAGGCCTTAAGGATAGAATCTCTCATAGCAACTATTGCAAACATAAAGCTGCCTCCTGGGCCTGCTGAGCAGGATAACCTTGAACACCCGTTTAAACTGGTCTCTCAATGATTAAGCAATTACTGTCAACGCAGGCTGAAACACTCAATCTGCCAGAGAAAAAAAAGTTTTTTTTGTTTTTTTTTCTCTCAATAGGAATTCCACTTTTTTATCCGTTGGATCCCTAAGCATTTCAGCATTGTCTGCCGGACAAGTCAAACATATTCAGAGGATACAGCAGCGTTAATTGCTGGTATACCCTACTTAGTGAATTTCCTCCACCTTAGGATAAAGTGTGAAAACTTTTTAGGAGGGAAAAAAAATGCTTATCTGGGTGATCCTCTGATATAAAAAAGCTTTTCCATTAATGAATGGACAGGAAAAGGCCTGCACAGCTTGAGGAGGCTTTAGTGAACAGGAAATGCCTGTATCACCAAAACCTCTTTCATGCACTTCTTTGCTCTTATGTCTCTCCGACAATTTTGCAGCCAGCGCAAATGGAGTTTTTTTTTCTCTTTTTAAAAACACACTCCTGCGTTGGAAGACGCCAATGCTGCGCTAAGCCCCACCCCCACTGTCGTATCGCGCCCCCCTCCTTTCTTTTTTTTTAAAAAAAAGTTTTCTCGCGCAAGCACGGGCCTCCGATCCGATGGGATCGGCTGAGTGAGGGAGGGATGGCGTGGAGGAGACCTGGAAGCCGCCTCCGTGTAGGGGCAGTGAAAGAAAACGGCATTGCCAATCGTTTTTAGTTCTCCCCTATACTCAGCCCCTTGAAGAGGGGAAGAGTATAGCTCAGGTGGGGGTGTCTGGAGGAAGCAAAACCTCCCAAACTTACCGGAGGTCTGCCTGCTAGGCAGAGGAAAAAAGTCTGCTGCTTCTGTGACACAGCGTGATCTCTGAGCAAAGCATTAGAAGGTACGTGCTCCATACAGCCTCCAGTGGTAACACTTAGGCCTGACATTTACTTCAAAGGAGACATTTCATAAGAAAATTTAAAAATTCCTTAGAAAAACTCCACTTACCTTTCCCGCCACAGGGTTTTCTGTGGTAAAACCAACAGACCCAATCTTCACCCTTCACGGTGGGTTCCGTTAAAAAACCTTCAGGAACCGGGGACCCTCAGAGATCCCACAATCCTGGACCTGTAAAAAGCACCCCACCAGTAAAACTTTATGGCCTTAATACCAAAAGTACTGGATTCCGGGGTCCAGCTCTCTAAAAAGAGAAGCGTTACAGGCAAAACCTTGTTTCTTCGGATACGAGGCCCGGGTACCATTCAATTTGGCTAAAAGACACTTTGAATGGATCCGGCTGCATAGCTAGCCCCAGCAAGGATTGCTCCAGTGGAGCTTAGCACAGCACATCTTCACTTGTGACCAACACCTTAGACACTGGCGAAAAAACTGAGATACCCCCAGTAGTGGGAGGGGTTATATAGGGAGGCAACTTCCTGTTTAGGGTGTGCCAGTGTCCAGCACCTGAAGGTGGACTATAACCCACATACTAATTACTATGGCTCTGTGTCCTATGATGTAGGATTAAAGAAAGACATTTTCTCCCCTGCAGTACATTCGGTGTGTTATCGCGGTGCCATTCATTTTTAACAGCACCTCACCATACTAGGGCCCCATGCACACTGGGTGTCTACTCCATGTGTGTCCAATCCCTGTGTTTTAGTGTGCACAGGGGTAACATCCAGCCTCTCCGCATGTTGACGTCTATGTCAGGGTGAATGCTATACCGAGTGGTCCTTGTACATAGTGCCTTGAAAAAGTATTCATACCCCTTGAAATTTTCCACATTTTGTCATGTTACAACCAAAAAACGTAAATGTATTTTATTGGGATTTTATGTGATAGACCAACACAAAGTGGCACATAATTGTGAAGTGGAAGGAAAATGATAAATGATACAAATAAATATGTGAAACGTGTGGGGTGGCATTTATATTCAGCCCCCTTTACTCTGATACCTCTAACTAAAATCTAGTGGAACCAATTGCCTTCAGAAGTCACCAAATTAGTAAATAGAGTCCACCTGTCTAATTTAATCTCAGTATAAATGCAGCTGTTCTGTAAAGCCCTCAGGTTTGTTAGAGAACCTTAGTGAACAAACAGCATCATGAAGGCCAAGGAACACACCAGACAGGTCAGGGATAAAGTTGTGGAGAAGTATAAAAGCAGGGTTAGGTTACAAAAAAAAAAAAACCCAAGCTTTGAACATCTCACGGAGCTCTGTTCAATCCATCATCGGAAAATGGAAAGAGTATGGCACAACTGCAAACCTACCAAGACATGACCGTCCACCTAAACTGACCGGCCGGGCAAGGAGAGCATTCATCAGAGAAGAGCCAAGAGGTCCATGGTAACTCTGGAGGAGCTGCAGAGATCCACAGCTCAGGTGGGAGAATCTGTCCACAGGACAACTATTAGTCGTGTTCTCCACAAATCTGCCCTTTATGGAAGAGTGACAAGAAGAAAGACATTGGGGAAAGAAAGTCATAAGAAGTCCTGTTTGCAGTTTGTGAGAAGCCATGTGGAGGACACAGCAAATATGTGGAAGAAGGTGCTCTGGTCAGATGAGAACAAAATTGTAACTTTTTGTCCTAAAAGCAAAACGCTATGTGTGGGGGAAAACTAACACTGCACATCACCCTGAACACACCATCCCCACTGTGAAACATGGTGGTGGCAGCATCATGTGGTGGGGATGCTTTTCTTCAGCAGGGACAGGGAAGCTGGTCAGAGTTGATGGGAAGATGGATGGAGACAAATACAGGACAATCTTAGAAGAAAACCTGTTAGAGTCTACAAAAGACTTGAGACTGGGGCAGAGGTTCACCTTCCAGCAGGACAACGACCCGAAACATCCAGCCAGAGCTACAATGGAATGGTTTAGATCAAAGCATATTCATGTGTTAGAATGGCCCAGTCACAGTGCAGACCTAAATCACATTGAGAATCTGTGGCAAGACTTGAAAATTGCTGATCACAGACGCTCTCCATCCAATCTGACAGAGCTTGAGATATTTTGCAAAGAAGAAGAATGGGCAAAAATGTCCCTCTCTAGATGTGCAAAACTGGTAGAGACATCCCAAAAAAGACTTGCAGCTGTAATTGTAGAGAAAGGGGGTTCTACAAAGTATTGACTCGGGAGCGCCATACTAATGCCCCCCCCCCCACACTTTTCACATTTATTTGTATCATTTATCATTTTCCTTCCATTTCACAATTATGTGACACTTTGTGTTGATCTATCACATAAAATCCCAATAAAATACATTTACGTTTTTGGTTGTAACATGACAAAATGTGGAAACTTTCAAGGGGTATGAACACTTTTTCAAAGCACTATATTTAAGCCCCTACGCCAGGGATATGCAATTAGCGGACCTCCAGCTGTTGAAAAACTACAAGTCCCATCATGCCTCTGCCTCCAAGTGTCATGCTTGTGGCTGTCAGAGTCTTGCTATGCCTCATGGGACTTGTAGTTCTACAACAGCTGGAGGTCCACTAATTGCATATCCCTGCCCTACGTGTTTCAGGGCGAATATCCTGTGTCATAGGGAATACCTGAGTTCTGGGTATTCATCCTTGAATGCAAAAGGCCCTAAATGCGAGTATCAGAATTCAGCCCTATCCAGCTGCAGCACATTTCAGCCTGCCAGACCTTGTGCTTCCCAGGCGCACTAAAACGCCAGGATTGGATGCAAAAGGGCTAGACCAGGGGTCTCAAACTGGTGGCCCTCCAGCTGTTGTGAAACAAGTCCCATCATGCCTCTGCCTGTGGGAGTCATGCTTGTAACTGTCAGCCTTGCAATGCCTCATGGGCCGTTAAGTTTCGCAACAGCTGGAGGGCCAGTTTGAGACCCCTGGGCTAGACACTAAATGTGCAAGGGGCCTAAGGTAACGTACATGCAGTGCATAGGATTTCCCCTCTCTTCTTGTTTCCATCTCATTGGAAAGACAAGTGAGCGCAAATTGCTCTAGTGGTGGCTTTTCTTGGTGTGTGAAGCTCCACTCAGCACATTCTCCTTCACTTCCTGTCAGGGTGTCACCAGGACAGAGTGATATAGAATCTCTCAACAGGGATGTTGATGAAACATCTAAGTCTAGTCATTTCTCACCTGACTCCCCAACCACAATGTACAGCATGGATGGAGGAATCTCCCTGGTGGTATTGTATTCAGGCTGCTAGCACCCGTGGCTGCCTGAATTTGCAGAGCGACTCCATCTGATTGGTTGAAGTCACTGTTCATCCAACAGTTTTCTCCCAGTTTTTGAGCCAACAGGGCCACCCAACAGGAATCCGCAGCAAAACTGAGCCGAGTATCTTTACTGTCCACCACTAGAAAAGGTTTTGGCTTCAGCATTTTTATGTAATGAAATACAGAAAAGAGTGCCAGACCGAGACTAGATGAAAGTCCAAGATTAATTTTAATTGTTGGTAATAAAAGTCATATAAAAACAGCCAACACGTTTTAGGGCAACACCACCCCCTTCATCAGAGCTCAACACAGGATAAAACACAGGATGAACTCCTCCGTTATGTTCCAGATTCCAGGAAATTATAAAATTCTATCTAGATGGTACAAAACCCCGTCCGTTCTTTATCAATGTAACCCCGATATCCCTGACATTTGTTGGCGTTGTATCTCACAAAACAGATCACACCTACACATCTTCCGGTCCCGCCCCAAACTGAACTCTTCCTGGACTCGAGAAATTTCCAGACATGGCCTTACCAGAATTTTTTTTTTACTGGTTCATTCTTCCATCTCCACCAAAATGTACTCAAAATCCATCCTCCGGCATCTCCTGAATGCAGCAAAATCCTGAATCCTCGTAAAATGGGAAGACACTGCCCCCCCGCCATAAAATTTCTCTTTGGTTGTGTAAGGTTGAAGGAATTCAGTGTATGGAAGACCTTATTCTCTTCCCAAAATAAACAGGAGATCTAGGAGCTAGACTCTCTTTTGGCTGCAGGTAAGGTCCTCATATTTTAGGAATGCTTAACCCTGCTGCACCATCTAGCCCTTCCTTCTCTCTCTCCCCCCCCCCCCCAGGTCTCCTCTCCTTCCCCTCTCTATCTAGGGTTTCCCTCGAGGTCCCCTATCCTTTCCCTCCGCTACTTCATCTGGCCCTTCCCACAAGGTCCCCTCTCCTTTGCTACTCCATCTGGTCCTTCAACCAAGGTCCCTTCTCCATCTGACCTCTCCCCCGAGGTCCCCTTATCTTCCCCTCTACTCCATCTGGTCCTTGCCCCCAAGGTCCCTTTCTCCTCCATTTGACCTTTCCCCACAAGGTCCCCTCTCCTTGGCTACTCCATCTGGTCCTTCCCCTCAAGATCCCTTCTCCTCCATCTGACCTTTCCTGCCAAGGTCCCTTCTCCTCCATTTGACTTTTCCGCAAAGGTCCCCTCCTTCGCTACTCCATCTGGTCCTTCACCCAAGGTCCCTTCTCCATCTGACCTCTTCCCCGAGGTCCCTTACCTTCCCCTCCTCTACTCCATCTGGTCCTTGCCCCCAAGGTCCCTTACGCCTCCATTTGACCTTTCCCCTCAAGGTCCCCTCTCCTTAGCTACTCCATCTGGTCCTTCCCACAAGACCCCTTCTCCTCCATCTGACCTTCCCTGCCTGGGTCCCCTCTCCTTCAATCCATCTGACCCTGCCCCCGAGGTCTCCTCTACTCCATCTGGTCCGGCCCCTGAGGTCCCCTCTGCTACTCCATCTGGCTATTCCCCTGAGGTCCCTTCTCCATCTGACCCCCCCCAAGGTCCCCTCTCTACTACTCCATCTGGTACTTCCCCCAAAGTCTCTTCTCCTAGATCTGACCCCTCTTCTTCCCCAGCTCTATTCCAACTGGCCCTTCCCCCAAAAGGTCCCCACTCCTCGCCATGCCACCAGGCCCATCACCCAAGGTCCCCTCTGCTCCTCCCCACCCTTTACACCTGGCCTCCTTCCTTTTTTTTTCTTATACAGTAGACTTTTTTCTTCTTTAAGTACCATTTACTATTCAACTTGGATTGAACATTTTGTGAGATATATGTTGTGCTATACGGAACCCTGTTCCCTGTAAGTATTGAAAAATCACATAAACAAAAACAAAACTTGGATGGACTCAGAGACAAGAATGACCGCACAGACCTATATGAAAATCGGCCCCAATGTGACAGCCCTTAAGCAGCAATGGAGGAAATTTCATGCAGGACAGGAGTATAAAGACACAAAAAGACGAAAATAAAAGGACCAGGCAGACTTGTTCTATACAAGCCATTTATTGGAAAAGCCATCTATATGTAGGATAAAGTTCGTGTTACATGCTTGTCAGTAACAGTAGAAAAATAGAACTGCGGTGAAAACCTCTGTACAACAGCAATGGTATCCATAAAAGAGAGAGAGAGAGATTCGGCATTATACAAGTACCAACACAGGACACAAATTCAAGTCTGAAGTACCTAAATAAAAATACTATTCTTTAAAAACACTATGTACAGTCCGAGTGATAAACAAGTCGTACAAAGTACTGGTTATGCAGGTTGTACAAAACACTTGCATAGGATGTGAGAAATCAGTTCGTAAGGTTTTGTCTTTTATTTTTGAGCCTTAAGCGGTGAAGGCACTTTGACTTTTTGTTTTCAGGATTTTTTTTGTTTTTTTTTACAACTGCAGATGGTTACAGACATTCAAAAGTAAAAACGAGCGTCTTCATACCATATAGCGTGTCTCGGCGTCCAGGACAAGTCACAGGTACGATGGTCCTAAATAAAAGGACAGAGGACGACACGGACGAAACACGTCGGGGGAGGTTTTGCAGGAGGGTTAAGGTGGTGATTGCACATTCACGAGAACCCATGGTCAATGGACACTAAAGCCAGCCACACATGATACAAGTTTGTACAATCCCTTTCAGGTTCTCTCCAGATATACAATGAATGGATTGCGGAAGGAATGTCCCCATACTGACTTTTTTTTGGTCAATCTAAACAAGGTTGTACAATCAGATTGTAAAAAAATGTGTGTGCAGCCCTAGGCCCTCATTCACACGGGAGGCTGCAGACAGATTTTTGCCGGTGGAAGAACAGCACCACCTATAGAAATGAGTGGTGCCGTCGCTGTTTGCATGCGACTGCGCACCCAGGTGCGAATACAGCCGCTGACCAGCTCTGGATGCGGAGTCCTAGGACAGGATTTGTGGGTGCAGCCAATCAGCCAGCTTGTATGCTGCCACCTCTGTCTGCAGCAGCCAATCTGCTGTCATTTGCTCGTCTGAATGAGACCTAAAACGCACCAGTATTACCCAATCCCGGCTTATAAATACCAGTCAGCAAGCATTTACAAAGGGGGGGTGGTTTACTCCCGGGTGCTTCAGCATAGTCCCCCATAAAATGCGCAACCTTCTCGTGCTTTCCCCGGGCTCCGCAATCTCACCAGTGAGCCCCGGGGCCATAATGTGAGGTGTCACAAGGTAGATAGGAGGATAGACCAGCAAACACCTACTGAGCTCCCCCCTACCCAATAAGAACCCAGAATCAACAAGGATTTAGTAATTCCCAGTTTCTGCTGTCACCTTCCCTAGTGGGAAGCCAATAGAGCGCAATCTGCACTACATAAGCTCCAGCAGAGGACAGGGAAGACATATGTCTCACTAAAGGAACTGGTCAGAAAAAAAAAGATGCCATCACTTAGGAGGCCATTGGCAATATTAACCCCTTGGCACCGGTGTTCTGCCGAGAAAGGTCCCCCGTCGGATAGTGTCTGCCCTGTACTGCGCAGGCGCAGTACGGAGGACAAAGGAGACGCCGAAAGTCTCCGAACATGAACAGCTGTTGATGAGCTGTAGGCGGCGTCTGCACAATTAAGATTACATTGTGCCGCACGCTCCTGATGCTCGTGCAACTCTGCAAGGGGCGGGTGTAGGGGCAGATGCCTACAATGATGAGCAGAGCCGAAAATTTTGGGGTGGTTTTATCAATAAACTACACGTTTTTGCAGGGCATGTTTACACAACTGAAGGGTGGGTTTTGCAATGTTGATCGGACATTATCCGATGGGGGAACTTTCTCGGCAGAAGTTTTACAATGATGGGCAGTGATAAGGGCGGGTAGTTCAATGGTGATTGGCGGGTAGGCATCCACCCCTTACACGCTTCTTAATAATACATTCGTCCCTTTGAAAAATCCACCCCCATCGTATGAGCTCTGCTCATCATGTGGCCTCTTCTATATGCATCCGCCCCTCCACCCGCCCCTTGCAGAGTTGCGCGAGCATCGGGAGTGTGCAGGAACAATCAAGAGCGTGCAGGAGCGTGTGCCACAATGTAGTCTTAATTGCGCAGGTGCCGTGTACAGCTCAACAGCTGTTCATATTCAGAGACTTTCGGCGACTCCTTTGTCCTCCGTACTGCGCAAGCGCTGCGCAGTACAGGGCGGACACTATCAGACGGGGGACCTTTCTTGGCAGAACACCGGCCGCATGCAAATATGCGGTCTCTAGGTGGGCCTCGTAAATACAGCTGTGCCGAGAGCGCTCCCGGCACAGTTACTGACAGCTAACAGAAAGCTACCGATGGGTACTTGCGATCAGGAGTTTTCCAATCATGTGATTGGCGGTCACATGAGCTTAAACTCTGCCCCGCCTCCTGGCATCCTAAACCTCTTAAAGGGCCAGGAAACGCCGGCGCCAAGAGGTTAAAGTGGAACTGAAGTCAGAGAATTAAGTCCCGCTAGATGACTTCAGGCCGGCCCCTTTAGCAGATGTAGCGATGTAAATCATTAAAAAGTGTCTATACTATCTCAAATCCAGTAATACACTTTTATCCTGTTCTGCACATGCTCAGTTGTGCTCTCCACATTTTAGGCACTGTGCCGAGTATGTAGAGGTCAATCTGCTGACAGCCTTAAAGCGGAATTAAACCCTCCTTATCCTTTACAGCCAAGGAAGCTGCTTCTGTTTGATCTGCAGCTGCCATGGTGCTACACATATGATCAATCATGATACCAGCCATTTGATGGTTTGACAGGTTGGTTGAGGACACAAGCAAATGTGACAGTTAGCAATCCCGGAATTCCAGGAATGCAACTGTTTCATAAAACAGTTAAAATGGATGGGTTTAGTTCCGCTTTAGGATTTACTGCTGTTCAGGGGCTCTGGGCTTCAGCAAAATGTCCGCCTCCTGCAAGAAGAAACGGGAACAATGCTGGAGACAATTTACAGCACACACTCATTTTGATAGCAGAATTATTCATGTGGAATGTATGTTCCTAGCTAAAGAGCATTATTTTTTATCAAGTTGTTATGGGTAAAGTTCTGGTTTAAGTATAAAAAAAAAAAAAAAAAGTGTAAAAAATGAATTGTACACCCTAGCACTTAACCCCCCCCCCCCCCCCGCAACATGTTATATATCGCAGCACACACCAGAATAAGAACAATAATTTTAGGCCCAGTATTCACTGTTAAAAGGGTTGTAATCCCTCTAGTTTTTCACCTTCATACATTCTATGCGTTAAGGTGAAAAACCTCCTGTGCTGCAGCAGCTCTCCAGAGCCCCCCTTTTACTTACCTGACCCCGGTCTTTCCAGCGTTGGGGACAAGCAAACCAGCTACAGCCCGCGTCTCAGGTCCTGATTGGATAGATTAATAGTAGCAACAGCCATTGGCTCCCGCTGTGGTCAATCAAATCCAATGACGTGGGGGGCAGGGCCGAGTCCTGCTGTCTGTGTCAATAGATGCAGTGGCAGGACACGGGAGCGCGCCCGCACGAGTGCCCCGGGGGGAGAGCGGCTCTCCAACAGAGCACTGGAGAAGAGGAGGAGCCAGGAGCGCCGCTGAGGGACCCCAAAAGAGGAGGATCGGGGCCACTCTGTTTAAAAAAACAAAAATTAAATAAATCTTTAATTACCCTTTAACTCTAAACTGGTGACTTGAAGGGGCTTTTATATTTCACAACACTTTATATTTTCTGTTTGTGTGCCCTAAAACAAACTTTTACTGAAAATTCGCACTTGATAAAACCGTTGCACTAATACCATGGAAACTGGAACTACCACCATTTTATTCTCCGGGATCTCTGCTTTCAGAAAATATTTAATGTTTTTTTGGGTTTTAACTAATCTTCAAGCCTAAAATAAAATTTTATACGGGTACAAAAACTGCTCTGGTAGTGGGAGAGTTAAATATTCTTCAGCTCCTCTATGGGAGAACTGAATGCAGAACCAAATAGGATAACATTCTAAGCAAGCTAAAAACATAAACCTACAGCTGACCCTCTTATCTATAGACCACACACAAAGTTTAAAGATAAACAGCTTTGTAAATTGCTCATCAAAGATCCATGCACACTGGGCATAAAAAAATGCAGTTTCTACAGGTGTTTTGCAGGGTTTTTTTTTCCCCTCGTGCCGGTTTGCTCCTCTAACTTTTGGGATACATTTTTTTTGGGGGGGGGAGGGGACCCCTAAATTAGTCCAAAATAAAGCAGTTTATGGCTATATAAAGCATTTGTGAGCAGCTAAAGCCCAACAGCCACACTTCGCAACATTGCTTTGTAGATGCCATTGTGTTTGGAATTGGCGGTGACTGCAATGCCAAGTTGTACTCTAAATGTTCGATAATAAAAAGCCATATGTGGAACATTTTAGAAGAAATATCGAAGGAGGGTACCGCTTTCTGGGTGGGGGGACAGCAGACTCGCAATCAATATAATCCAACCAGGTGGTGAAGAACTTGTCCACACCAGATCTGCAAACCGTGTCTGCAGTAACCAAAAGTAGTCCCATCAATCTGCCTATGTCTGTGGCTGCCTTCAGGACTGGATTTTCATCACTGGAGCTGGGAGACGCACACATTTTGGGGCCCTAAGAAACGTTCTGCTGCTTTAGGATCACTTCTTTTAAAAGAACAATTTGTTGTTTTTCTGGCTGTGACCGGCCTTAAGAGCCCTTTCACGCTGGGGTGGTGCCGGCGTTGGCGGAAAAGCGCTGCTAGCCTTAGCAGCAATTTACCGCTGTTATAGCGGTGCTTTGGCGCCGCAAGCAGGGCACCTTTAACCCCCCAGAAGATGTTAAAAGCGCACGCTTAGCGCCATTTCAAAGCTCTTTGAAGGTGGCGCCCATTCAATGGGCAAGGGCGGTGGAGGAGTGGTGTATACTGTGATGCAGTGAAAGCTTGTTATACCAATATAATGCTGCGCTATCCAAATGTAATCATACGGTAACCGTACTAAATCATATTACTGGCTACAGTTAAATAGTTGTGGTGAGATATTCTATTCCTATATAAAAATCTAACATAATATTTATAAAGGAATAGAATATCTCACCACAACTATTTAACTGCAGCCAGTAATATGATTTAGTACGGTTACCGTATGATTACATTTGGATAGTGCAGCATTATATTGGTAGAACATTTTTTGGCACGAGCATATGGGACGTGATCAATGCTAGCAGCTGTCCTTTAATCATCTCTAATTATCATTTGGATTCTCACATGGTAGATCGCAAGATTCTGTTTGTTTTTCAGTTTGGTTTTTAAGCGGTGAAAGCCGCTTGCTCTGGGGGCAGGAGGGAGGAGCCAAGACAGCCGGCGAGGGACCCAAGAGGAGGAGGATCAGTGCTGCTCTGTGCAAAACCATTACAGAGCAGGCATGTATAACATTTATTTAAAAAAAAAGCCTTTAATATAACTAACACTTCCTGTGAAGGCTGGACGTTCAGGAAAGCAGCACTAAGAGCAAAATTAAATTAGAAAACTAAGTACTGGGGTAATAAATTGTAACAAATAGTTTACTGGGGAATGTTTATTTTATTGCGTTGTGTTAATCTAAAAAATGTTGCGGGTTTAATAATACTTTAACCCTGGCCACTTTTTTTATCCAAAGAAGAACTCTGGCTGGAGTTGGGCTTTAATGAGCATTCAGAGGCAACACAGAGAGATGGGACAGCAATGGCTCCTGCAGGCGGGGGAAGCACAAGGCTCCGAAACCGCTCAATTTTAGTTTTATATTGAAAAAAAAAAAAAACGTTTGCATTCCTAGCATGGAGTGACAGGGTTCAAATCTCATCCCAGAACCTGCAGACCATCTCATCCACTCTCACTATTCTATGTAGCAGTTGCAGGAGACGTGTGATGGAAAGCAGAGCTTCTCAGAGACCCGTCAGCCCTTTGGTGTCTTTATGAGGTTCAGTTAGCTGGAAGTAGAGAATGGAAGGAATGTAACATGCAAAAGAGAAACGCAACGCTCCTCTTACTAGAAATATCTTTGTATTAAAAAGACGTATATAATAAGGCGGTGCAAAGATCAAGAGCAAGGCGCAAACTGGTGCAAAGCTACAAGCAACCACAGTGACTATTTCAGTGCTACCGAGAAGCCAGGATAATGGAGGGGGGGAGATCTGTTTGGTTGCTGCAAATTACTCATTTCAATTTTTTCCTCACTAAATAGCCCTCCCCTGCCCCCCACCCAAAAAAAGTTGGAGTTTTGCATCAATCTTGAATTTGTATATATATTTATTACGTGTCCACCTCAATCGTGAAGGATCATTGTCCAACAAAACTTACTGCCCCACCAGCGCCATGGGATATAAAAAGTTCTGAAGCCAGATCACGATATCAGACATCAGAAAACCCACCATAAATTGGTAATTATAGATCTGTCTAAGAAAAACAATGGCAAACTATTTTTGGGGTTTACAGATCAAAAATCCAGAACGATAAAGGATACCATCACAGCATAACTTTGTGATCATAAAGTTACATTTTGTTGGGAAAAGCTTAAGAATCCCCAACTTGAAGGATCACTCCACTCGAATCTCATTCCAGTTGTGGATGGATGATGGCAGGCTGAATTGTCTACTCATGCATTCCTCCCCCCTAGCCGTTACAAAGGGGCTATTCACTCTCCCTGATCCTACATTATAGAGCAGCCCTTCTCAGCCGTATTACCCCAAAGGTGACCCTTGTAGTGATTTTTTAGGTCTCAGGGAACCCCTGCTATTAGTCTATTGGTGGTCATTGGGAAAATGCCCCTTACATTGGTGGTGGTCAGTGGGAAGGATGTTCCCCTTATTTTGGTGGTCAAAATGCCACTTTTACATTCATGCCTCTGGCTTTGGCAAGCGGTGTTGGACCTGGAACTATGAAGGCACCATCACATGGGAGGTTTGTTAAGCCTCAGCTCAAGGAACCCCCTAAGCCGCCTTTGGGAGGTACCCAAGGAATCCACAGAACCCTGGTTGGCAATGGCTGATCAGAAAGATCATTAGTGTAGGTACTGCCAAGGAACTCATGGGGGAACCTTGGTTGAGAATGGCTGATCAAAAGAAATCCTTGGTGCCATGCTGCTGGTTATGCCAAATAGCATTGGCCCCAGAACTATGCAGGCACAATCGAATAGGTGGCCAGTCATTCACAGTCCAAAGAACTCAAAACAACTTCTGGAGGAACCATGGTTGAGAATGGCTGACCAGACCATTGGTGCCATGCCACTGGTTCTGCAAAAGTGGCGTTGGCTCTAGAACTATGCAGGCACCATCAGCTGAGAGGTCAATTGGTCACAGTTCATTAAACCCCATGGCAACATCTGGAGGAAGGCAACAGTTTCATGGAACCCTGGCTGATATTCGATGATCAGATAGACCATTGGTGCCTTTGCCACTGGTTCTGCAAAAGTGGTATTGGCTCCAGAACTGTGCCAGCACCATCAGATGGGAGGTCAATTGGTCACAGTTCAAGGAACTTCTAGCAACCTCTGGAGGTACCCTGGTTGGGAATAGTTAATCAGAAAGATAATTGGTGCCATGCTGCTAGTTATGCCAAATGGTGTTGGCTCCCGAACTATGCAAGCCCCATCAGATGAGACATCAATTAGTCACAGCTCAAGGAACCACTAGCCATCTCTAGAGGAACCCTAGTGGTCCACGGAAACCTGGTTGAGAATAGCCATTATAGGGAATGCAATAGAAGGAATGTGGTGGAAGTGTCCTTCTCCCAATGTGAAGATCTTGCAGTGGTTTACGTTGACCCTTTACACACATGGCTACATCTAGCTTTCGCTCATATGGTAAAGTATTTAGTTACAAATCCAGCATTGAGAACACAAGCTCTGAAACCGGATTGTAGATTTTGGAAATCAGCAGATTTGGTAGCCCATGTATAACAAGCCAAACCTTGACCAACCTCCGCCTTAAAAGGGATACTAAGGGCCAGTTCACACCACAGAAACTTAGTCCAGATGCATTGCTGCATGCACGTTTTTGAGGAGTTCTGGTGCATTTTTTGTTGTGTTTTAATTGCATTCTAGTGTGTTTTTACCCTCTTTTTTCAAAGTTCCTTTTTTTCTGTAATGCGCTCCGATGCATTTTGCCACATTTCAGTGCAATTCCTTACACAAAAAATTCAGCATGTTCTTTTGTCGACTGTACAGGAACACACTGCAATGGTGCAAACGTTGGCATCGAAATCAACGTAATCTACTGTCCATGTGTTTTAGATGCAGCACTGGGCTGCATATGGTGTGAACCAGCCCTAAATGTTTTTCACCTTAATGCATTCTCTGCAAAAGACCACACTACCTGTCCTTCACTCCTTTGTCCCTAAACAATGAGCTGGCTCCAATTCACCACTCCACTCACTTCCTGCTTTCACAGGAGGAACAGAGGGAGGGCAGCACTGGCATTCAAACTCCTGTGATAATGGAGGAAAGGCTAACCTGCTCTGTGTGCGCACCTATGGATGCACACAGCCTAGCTCCGGACCCAAATGAAGTGTGCACATGGGGTGACTTCTTGGCACCTGGTATGCTACAGGAGGCACCAGAAGGAGGGAGGAGCGGACAGCACCTATGGGGACTGCCAGAAGAGGAAAGAACCTCTAAAGCAGCCTCTCAACCTTTTCAACACAGAGGAACCCTTGAAATAGTTCTCCGGTCTCAGGGAACCCCTGCTAAAAATGAGAAATCTACAACTTGTGATACATTAGTGTGATGGTCAGTGGGAAGAAGGGTCCTTACACTTGTGGTCATTGGGAAGAATTACCTCCTTACAGATAGCTAAAAAGATCAATCGTGTCAGTGGGAACATATCTGAGGAACAGAAATTGCCCAATGCTGAAGGAACCCCTAGCAACCTCTGGAAGAACCCTAGGGTTCCACGGAACCCTGGCTGAGAATCACTGCTCTAAAGTATCACTGAGGCTGCATTCAATCCTGAGCGTTTCGTTTTCAGGCAGAAAGTTGTATGTTTTTACTGCATTTTTTGCCGTGATTTTGTTCAGGTCAAAAGGTCACCAAGATAGAAAGCAGAAAAACACCTGTAATCTGCCCGAAAAGAAGCTCATATACTTTGAGCTTCAGGCTCCAAAACGCTCAGACATGAACAGGGGACATTTAAATGAATGGGAATTTGCCTGTTGGGCGTTTTTCAGGTGGTTTTTCTGGCATTTTACGAGCTGAAAACGCTCAGGTGTGATCAGGGGACATTTAAATGAATGTGAATTTGCTTGTTGGGCATTTTATGAGCTGAAAACGCTCAGGTGTGAATGCAGCCTAAGAGTTCACCCATTCACATCCTTAAGTCTGAGGAGTTGCTGCAATGTCCCACCTCCTTAGAACTTGGCATGCTACTGGAAGCACAAAGGAGGAGAAGAAGACCGCACCTGTGGTGATGGCCAGAAGAGGAGGAAAGCACCTCTAAGTATCACTTTTAGAGTTAACCCATCGACATCCTTCAGTCTGAGGAGTCGCTGCAATGTCCCACCCCGGTATAAAAAGATGAAGCTCTATAATTGGAATTCTCCTGTATAAAAAGGAGTTGGAAAAGATTTGTATTCAAAAATGGCGCTTGACTTTAACAAGAGAGTACGCTGAAAACTGGTCAATGTGCAGCACCAAACGCCCTACACTAAGGCTAAATCCTTCAATGACTTCTATATCTTCCATATAACATACATATTCTTTTGTTTTCTCTTCAAATGAGATCTTCCTCAAATCCAATAAAGCCACACACACATTATAGGTCCAGAAATAAATATCTGAATAAAATTTAGAGATAAAAAAAAATCTGGGAAAGGGTACAGAATATGATCTAAAAGGGATTTCTTTGTACTATAAAGACAGAACACATAGTTACGGCATCAACACAGTCACATCACCATCTAACAGTCCAAAGCAGTCTACGATTGTCCAGACCTGATTGTCAGGGAGGGGGAGGGGTAGAGAAGTCCAGTATTTAGGACAAACTTATAACATCGCCGGTTGGGTGGTATACAAAAGGGAACATGAAAGTCAACTCCTTGTAGTAACATGACTGACGGGGGTCACAACCTGCTGAGGTTTTGTTGGTTAGTAAACTCAAGTCCAGCCAGTGGAATACAGCGACACCTAGGGAGAATGGTGGTGTCTGATGGTCATGCATCAATACCATGGTTCACCATTAGGGGGACAAGTCTGTCATTCTCAGTCTCAAGAAGTCCCCAAAGGGAAGGGAGAGGAGGATTCAGAATACCTACATGGGTGGACTGTCCCAATAAACTGAAGATTTCCCATTTTCTGGAAATCTTTTTTAAAGTATCAGTACTTCCTTAGACCAATGACACACAACTGATATGGTTGTTGATGGCAACTCTGCTAGAACAATGGAGCGTGGCTTTGCTGCTGCCATGGAAGATTCTGCAGCATTCTGGTCAGTGAGGAAGCAATGTTGTAAAGCAAGAAGTCACCTATGACAGGAATGCCAGTGTGTCATTGGCTTTAGGTTCAGTTTATATTACTTGGGGATGCATGCGAATTCGGCAGCTAGACTCTTTGCAGATGCCCTCTACTGGGCAGCTAGACACTTTGCGGATGCCCATTAACAGGTGACTAGACCCCTTGAGGATGCCCATCACTGGGTGACTAGACCCCCTTGAGGATGCCCATTACTGGGTGGCTAGACCCCCTTGAGGATGCCCATTACCGGGTGACTAGACCCTTTAGGGATGCCCATCTCACCGGGTGACTAGACCATTTGGGGATGCATGTCTCACCGGGTGACCAGACCCTTTGAGGATGCCCATCACTGGGTGACTAGACCCCTTGAGGATGCCCATTACCAGGTGACTAGACCCTTTGGGGATACCAATTACCGAGTGACTAGACCCTTTGAGGATGCCCATTACAGAGTGACTAGAACCTTTGAGGATGCCCATTACTGAGTGACTAGACCTCTTAAGGATGCCCATTACCGAGTGACTAGACCCTTTGAGGATGCCCATTACCGAGTGACTAGACCCTTTGAGGATGCCCATTACCGAGTGACTAGACCCTTTAGACACCTAGAAAAGCAGCTTCCATGCAGTATGGTAGATACTCTCTAAAATGAAATCTGCAAGTTTAACAATCAGCACAATATACACAGCTAAATCACCACCGAAAAATAGCACCACTTAAGTCACAAAACACTTACTTGAATACACATCCAAGAACCTCCATGTGACAAACACGGCAAACAGAACAGAACTTTAAAAGCATACACACCAGACCGAACCCCCCCGTCACATGACATCACCCCTATTCAGAACCTACACATTTATCTTCACCTATGGCCAAGTCTAATCCCGCTAACCCAGTGTCTCCAAAGCTTTGGAAGCAGTCATAGGGCCTATGACATCCAAGTTCATTTAGATTTAATAGACAGGTGCATCTGACCTTGAGTTGACCATCTTTTGACCTGCTTCAAGCCGCTTTCGCATTCCTAATGACCTTTATGGGGTCTCTCGCTGAATTACTTTAAAATAACTTTAAATAATTATGTCAACTGGGCAGCTATTTTGCAAGCCTGGGTAATGTATTTCATTAGAAGCTGCTCAACATTTCCAGTAAAAAGGGAACAAAATGCAATTAAGCACTATTGGGCTCATGCATGCGCAGTCATGCACACGTGGAAGAATTTACAAGGATTAGGATCTGCACATGCTTGCTTCTCCAAAGAAAGGAACGGGAACCAAGAAAAAAAAAAAACACTTCTAGGCCCCATAATGAATTGTTCTTCCTATGCTCTGTGTATAATGTATTGGAGGGGGTGGGCATTGAACTGTTGCAGTTTCGGATACAGTAGGCTCCACCTACTTCAGAATACTACAGGAGGGGGCGGAGACAGGACCAGCTACGCTGTGCGTGTCTAAGGACGCATTCTAAATGGCTCAGGAGGGCACCCGCACATGTGCCACCACAGCTTGCTATGGGGGCACAGGCAGGAGAGAAGCAGTGGAGCAAGCCAATAATGGACCATTATATGCTCATGCTAGGAGGAAGGCTTTGTAAGCCGAAACGCGTTAGGACTTTGGATTCTGTATCAGCATTTATGTAACCAATAAAGAACTTATACCAAGAAGCCTCCGTGTTGCCGGTTACTATAATTATAAATCAGCCAATATATTCCTCTTTTTCCTTGCAATCTGAAACCTTTTTTGCAGATGCAGAGACCCAAACTGCTTATTCTCTCCCCCCCCCCCCCCCCCATACATCACCGCTGACTGACAGCACAGCGTGTACATGAGCAAATCACTACAGAATCCCGATAAATCATACAAACCCCATGACTTCCCTGGATGGGAACTGCTCAGCTATTACATGCTGGGAGGGGAGAGGAGTGACCGCATGCAGGACTAAAATGTACATTTTTCATGCAGTTCTGGTTACGAGACACAAGATTCCTTTCCTATCACAGATGAAGGGTGGCTCCCCCACACATGAAGGGTGGCTCCCCCACACATAAAGGGTGGCTCCCCCACACATAAAGGGTGGCTCCCCCACACATAAAGGGTGGCTCCCCCACACATAAAGGGTGGCTCCCCCACACATAAAGGGTGGCTCCCCCACACATGAAGGGTGGCTCCCCCACACATGAAGGGTGGCTCCCCCACACATGAAGGGTGGCTCCCCCACACATGAAGGGTGGCTCCCCCACACATGAAGGGTGGCTCCCCCACACATGAAGGGTGGCTCCCCCACACATGAAGGGTGGCTCCCCCACACATGAAGGGTGGCTCCCCCACACATGAAGGGTGGCTCCCCCACACATGAAGGGTGGCTCCCCCACACATGAAGGGTGGCTCCCCCACACATGAAGGGTGGCTCCCCCACACATGAAGGGTGGCTCCCCCACACATGAAGGGTGGCTCCCCCACACATGAAGGGTGGCTCCCCCACACATGAAGGGTGGCTCCCCCACACATAAAGGGTGGCTCCCCCACACATAAAGGGTGGCTCCCCCACACATAAAGGGTGGCTCCACCACACATAAAGGGTGGCTCCACCACACATGAAGGGTGGCTCCACCACACATGAAGGGTGGCTCCACCACACATGAAGGGTGGCTCCACCACACATGAAGGGTGGCTCCACCACACATGAAGGGTGGCTCCACCACACATGAAGGGTGGCTCCATCACACATGAAGGGTGGCTCCATCACACATGAAGGGTGGCTCCATCACACATGAAGGGTGGCTCCATCACACATGAAGGGTGGCTCCATCACACATGAAGGGTGGCTCCATCACACATGAAGGGTGGCTCCATCACACATGAAGGGTGGCTCCATCACACATGAAGGGTGGCTCCATCACACATGAAGGGTGGCTCCATCACACATGAAGGGTGGCTCCACCACACATGAAGGGTGGCTCCACCACACATGAGGGGTGGCTCCACCACACATGAAGGGTGGCTCCACCACACATGAAGGGTGGCTCCACCACACATAAAGGGTGGCTCCACCACACATAAAGGGTGGCTCCACCACACATGAAGGGTGGCTCCACCACACATGAAGGGTGGCTCCACCACACATGAAGGGTGGCTCCACCACACATGAAGGGTGGCTCCATCACACATGAAGGGTGGCTCCATCACACATGAAGGGTGGCTCCACCACACATGAAGGGTGGCTCCACCACACATGAAGGGTGGCTCCACCACACATGAAGGGTGGCTCCATCACACATGAAGGGTGGCTCCATCACACATGAAGGGTGGCTCCATCACACATGAAGGGTGGCTCCATCACACATGAAGGGTGGCTCCATCACACATGAAGGGTGGCTCCACCACACATGAAGGGTGGCTCCATCACACATGAAGGGTGGCTCCACCACACATGAAGGGTGGCTCCATCACACATGAAGGGTGGCTCCATCACACATGAAGGGTGGCTCCATCACACATGAAGGGTGGCTCCATCACACATGAAGGGTGGCTCCATCACACATGAAGGGTGGCTCCACCACACATGAAGGGTGGCTCCATCACACATGAAAGGAAGTGTTTATGACATTCTGGATACAATAGCCTTTTGTAGCCTTTCAAGTTATTAGCGATTTTGTTGTGTATTCGGTTGGCTGGACTAATTCAAACACTGGCTGCTTGCTTAAGATTGCCGGCCGACATACAAAACCCTTTAAATTTCTCATACATGAAGCATAGCAGACTAGACAGAGCCCTTTAATTGTCCCCATTCCCAGGGATATTGAAGGCAATGAGAAATAAAATATATAGCACCTCCATGTAAAAGATACATCTATACTATCAGAGGAGGCTCAGCCACCAAAGGGAACATTTCATACAATTTCTAGTGTTAAAGTGAATGTCAGGCCAGAAAAAAAATATTAAAAAACATGCACATTTTTGTTTTATTCCCCCGAAACTGCTGTAAGGAAAGTACGTACCAGTTGATCCTGCCAGTCATCCAGTGAGCAGAGAACATTGCCTTTGCTGCCCCGGGACCCCAAGCCCTGCTCAGTTCTCTGTGGACTACAGAACACGTCAGTGTGGAGGGGGAGGGTGTTCTATAGTCCATGAGGGAAAACTGGGCAGGGCTGACAACACTGCTCTGATATCTGTGCAGCAAACATAGCGTTGTCAGCCCACTACAGGAAGTTCGCAGCTCACTGGATTTTTTATTAATAGTTGGCATTTGCATTGTCATTGGTGCAGAGAACTGGGAGGTGTAAAGTACTGGCCCTTACTGGTCCCCAGTGTCAGCAAAAAGCTCAGAAATACCAACCCTGCCGCCCCCCTGCCCCCCCCAACAACCAACCAGACGTGTGCTTTCATTTTCCAGAGGTCTGCTGTCCAGAAAAGTGTTTAAAAAGATCATTTTTTGAGAACCCAGGAACCGATTAGCTCACAAGATTTCCAGTATGCTTTTTCTATGCGAATAAATATAAGCGATCATTTGATGCACAAATTGCAACATTCGTGGAAAAAATGATACAAACAGGGATTTTCAGATTTCTAATCCAACATGTTGCATTCCACAGGCGCATGCACTGCAAAATGATTTCCTAGTATAAATATCACCCCGCTGATGATGTCATCAGGCCCAGCGTGTGGCGACACAATAAGACAACTGGTATGACATATGTAGAAGGTCGGGGGAGGGGGGGGGGTAAAACAACCAGCGTGTACCGGAAAAGGATGGACAGAGCCACACACAGAGCTGCACGATTCTGGATAAAACGATTAAAAAAATTTTTTTTTTTTTTTCTTAGAATAAAGATTTTCTCGTGATTCTCAGCGTATCATCTTTCACATTATACAAAAAAATTGGGCTAACTTTAATGTTTATTTTTTTTTTTTTTTTTAATTAATGGAAGTATTTTTTCACAAAAAAATGGCGTTTTAAAAAAAAAAAAAGCGGCACAAATACAGTGCGATATAAAATATTGCAACAACCTCAATTTTATTCTCTAGGGTCTCTGCAAAAAGTAAATAAATATGTTTGGGGGCGTCAAGTAATTTTCTAGTAAAAAATACGGATTTTAACTTGTAAGCAACAAGCGTCCGAAAAAGGAGTGGTTAAACTGACCTCATTTACAGACTGAAGTTCATCCCTTTGATCTGTAAATGAGCAGAAAGATACAATGTTTCATTTAACCTCTCATTTAGCGCTTTGTTTATAAACATTGCCGACTGCTTTTTCTTTGACGGCTCTGCACCAGTTACATGAATCGTGGAAATGATGGATTAAGATTGTGTTGGGGGGGTTGAATCGAGATTGCGATTTTTTTTTAACAATTAATCGTGCAGCTCTAATACACAGCATAGCCTCGCTTTTAATAGGGCTGAATATGAAGATACACACTCAGCAATACAAGCCTCTGCCGCAATGAAGTGCCAGGAATGATTTAATCCCGAAGGAGGCCAGGATTCGGTTATCAGTCCCGGCGATACTGAAGGGAGGAGGTGAGAATGGATCCCCAATGGCCAACCTTAAAGCTGAACTCCAGACAAAAAAAGATGAAATACAAATATTGGAACGTTTTTTCCTGCCAAATGATTTGCATTTCTGTCAACTCAGTCTTGAGATTTACACAGCTCTGCCACATCGCACAACCCACTAAGAGGAGCAGGATATCGAACATCCTCCCAAGCCATGCACCCCTACCCACCAAGAGACCATTATATAGAAGGCCATCCTGAGCCATTTCACCGTGCCCACTGAAAGAATAGGATACTGAACACCCTGCCAAAGCTATGTGATCAAAAGGGAGGAGGAGGAGGAAATTGAACACCCTCCATTGCCATAGGACTGCCCAATCGGAAAGCAGGATATTGAACCCCACCCCAAATGCTGACTGAGGGGGATATAAAACACCTCCCCTAGCCGTGTGTGTGTCTCCAATGGGAGAGCAGGATACTGAACTCCCTCCCAAACAGTGGCAGCCGGTCCATAAGGTGCACCCCCCCCCCCCCAAAGTTCCCAATGTTAGTTTGCCAAAGAAGAAAGCTACTTTAACATATTAAAAATGTTAGTCATAGTATAATTGATTAAAAAATAAATCATTCTCATGTGTGTGCATTATGTGGGGCACCGGACTAATGGCTGTCTATTAGGTCCATAAATGTTTGCAAAGCATGTGATTTGAGGCAGAGGCTCCAATTGGCTTGTTTCAGGTTGTCCTCGGGGGCGCAGAGTACTGAGCCCCCAAACCCTCCCACTTTTGATTTTAGCGAATCCATATTAGTCATTGCGTCACTTCTGGTTTCCGGCTTCTCGTCCCGTGGAACACAAGGTGTCCTCTGATGAGCGCGAACCTGAAAGGGGTTTGTTTGCGCCCCCCCCCGCCCCCGCAATTTTTTTTTTTTTTTTTTTTTTTTAGCACCAGCTGCCACTGCTCCCAAGCCATGTGACTGAGCCCACTGGGAGAACATGATATCAAACCCCCCCCCCCCCCATATGACACGTGACTGAGCCCACTGGGAGAGCAAGTGTTCGAACACCCCCCCCCCCTCCAGCCATGTGTGCGCCCACTCCCCATGGCAGGCAAGTGTGCCCGTCCCCCACATGGGTTCCTACTTCTCTGGAATCGGAGAGGAATTTCTGTGTGTCAGGAGAGTGTTGCAATTATCACCAAAAGGTCAGTTTTGAGCAGAAGAATATGATTGGGTGTATGTTACCTGGGTGGACTACTGCTTCCTGTTAAAAATAAAAACATCGATTGAATACGATTTATTCTGCCCCCCCCCCCCCATCTTTCTTTTGTACTCCATAGCCATGAGTCTCTATCATCATAACAAAGAGGAGTATTTCGGAACAATGAAAATAAATGTTTGTCAGAAAAGATAGAACTGCGGAACAAACAGAGAGAGAAAACAATGGAAGCACGCTCTGTACGGGGCGTAGGAGGACGCACACAGAACCCTTTATCTTTCTATCACATCCAGTAAAGCAAAAGGCAAACTGCAATTACCCAAAGCAACCAATAAGGATTCAACTGCCATCACACTGAAGTCTGATTGGTCGCTCAAGGTTACTCCACCTTCAATGTCCTCACAGAGATCTGCACCCATTTCTAAAAGCTGAACTCCAGGCAAACCGTGAAATGCACAGGAGAGAGATGAGGGGAGCCGTTTTACCTGCCAAAGGCTTTGAACGTAGGATTTGTCCATCCAGTTCTAAGAATTGCACAGAGAGCTGGGGGGCTGGAGGAAGACCTGGTTTTAATTTAAACACTTACAAGTCTTGTCCCACCTCCAATTTGTGACTAGACAGTAAAAAGAGAAGCAGCAGACTGACGAGCTCATCTCTCTGCTCTTTCCTCCCATCATGTTTTTTTTTGTACAGGATTGACTCCTTTTGCTGCTTCTACTTCACCCTCTCAGAGCCCTGCTGTACAGCAGAGGACAAGCTCATCAGCCTTCTCACTCCTCCCATAATGTTCCTTGTACAGGATTGGCTCCATTTGCTGCTTCTACTTCCCCCCCTCAGAGCCCTGCTGCACAGCAGACTAATGAGCTCTTTACCCTGCTCTCTCCTCCCATGATGTTCATAGTACATGATTGCCTACTTTTGTTGCTTCTCCTTCCTCCTCTCTGAGCCCTGCTGCACAGCAGAGGACAAGCTCATCTCCCTGCTCTCCCCCTCCCATCATCATGCTCTCTGTTTATGATTATCTCCTTTTGCTGCTTCTCCTTTCCCCCCTCTAAGCACTGCTTCACTGAAAACCACCAATTTGAGTACTTACAGGATTTGCATATTAGAAAAGAAAATTATACGTATTAACAATCACATACATGTTTATTTTCTATCTGCCCAGAGTTCAGTTTTAAAGCTGAATTTCAGGAGTTCAGCAACTTCAGCAAAAGCATGGCACACTATGAGTTAAGTCCAACAAGGTGCCTGCCGCCTCCCGGCCTGATCTCTATTATTTATATTGGACAGGTTTATTGTGCTCCAGCAGCATTGCTTCCGGACCTCGAACTAAGGCCCGTTGGACTCCGCCCCTTCCAGTGTCCAATGAGGTGCACTCTAATTCACATCCGACATTATGGAGCTTCGGGAGCACAGCTATTGCTACATTTCAGGAGCTCAAACACTGGACCTTCTGGTCTCAGCTCCTTCAGGTGCAGAGATGCATGCTGCTGCTATGCCCACACCTCCCCTCCTCCTGCCGAATCACAGAAGCCTTTGCATTTTGTGAGTTCATTCACAAAAATGAAGAATTATGTGAATGGGCAGTAGTGGGGAGGGGTGGGCGTAGCTGCTGCTTCAGTGAATGGGCAGCAGAGGGGAGAGCATAGCTTCTGTGAACTGGCAGCAGAGGGGAGGGTGCGAGCATAGCTTCTGTTATTGGGCAGCAGAGGGGAGGGGGTGGGCATAGCTTCTGTTATTGGGCAGCAGAGGGGAGGGACGGGCATAACTGCCGCTTCGGTGAATGGTCAGCAGACGGGAGGGGCGGGAATAGCTTCAGTGAACGGTCAGCAGAGGGGAGGGGCGGGCATAGCTTCTGTGAATGGTCAGCAGAGGGGAGGGGCGGGCATAGCTTCAGTGAATGGTCAGCAGAGGGGAGGGGCGGGCATAGCTTCAGTGAATGGTCAGCAGAGGGGAGGGGCGGGCATAGCTTCAGTGAACGGTCAGCAGAGGGGAGGGGCGGGCATAGCTTCTGTAAATGGTCAGAGGGGAGGGGCGGGCATAGCTTCTGTGAATGGTCAGAGGGGAGGGGCGGGCATAGCTTCTGTGAATGGTCAGAGGGGAGGGGAGGGGCGGGCATAGCTGCTGCTTCTGTGAAGGTCAGTAAAGGGGAGGGGCAGGCATAGATGCCGTTTCAGTAAATGGGCAGCAGAGGGGAAGGGCGGGCATAGCTGCCGCTCCTATGAATGGGCAGCAGAGGGGAAGGGCGGGCATAGCTGCCATTATGAATGGGCAGCAGAGGGGAAGGGCGGGCATAGCTGCCATTATGAATGGGCAGCAGAGGGGAAGGGCGGGCATAGCTGCCATTATGAATGGGCAGCAGAGGGGAAGGGCGGGCATAGCTGCCATTATGAATGGGCAGCAGAGGGAAGGGCGGGCATAGCTGCCGCTCGTATGAATGGGCAGCAGAGGGAAAGGGCGGGCATAGCTTCCGCTCCTATGAATGGGCAGCAGAGGAAAGGGAAGGCATAGCTGTCACTTCTATGAATGGGCAGCAGAGAGGAAGGGCAGGCATAGCTTCCGCTCCTATGAATGGGCAGCAGAGGGGAAGGGCGGGCATAGCTGCCGCTCCTATGAATGGGCAGCAGAGGGGAAGGGCGGGCATAGCTGCCGCTCCTATGAATGGGCAGCAGAGGGAAGGGCGGGCATAGCTGCCGCTCCTATGAATGGGCAGCAGAGGGGAAGGGCGGGCATAGCTGTCACTTCTATGAATGGGCAACAGAGAGGAAGGGTGGGCATAGCTTCCGCTCCTATGAATGGGCAGCAGAGGGGAAGGGCGGGCATAGCTGCCGCTCCTATGAATGGGCAGCAGAGGGGAAGGGCGGGCATAGCTTCCGCTCCTATGCATGGGCAGCAGAGGGGATGGGCGGGCATAGCTGCCGCTTCTGTGAATGGGCAGCAGAGGGGAAGGGAAGGCATAGCTGTCACTTCTATGACTGGGCAGAGAGGGGAAGGGTGGGCATAGCTGCCACTTCTGTGAATGGGCAGAGAGAGGAAGGGCGGGCATAGCTGCCACTTCTGTGAATGGGCAGAGAGAGGAAGGGCGGACATAGCTGCTCTCTATGCTTCTCTCCTCTCTCACAGTCTCAAGTGTGGAGGGTAGCCCAGGATGTGGAAGGCATCCATTAGGACTTAACTCATGGCATGCCTGCACTTTTCACAAAGCTGCTGAATTTGTGGAATTCAGCTTCTAATAAGCCGGTGTGTGTATATATATGACCAAATACGCATTTATAGCAAAGCTAAAAGGACGCCACAAACTGGGTAAAATGAACTTGGTTGGAGAATAAGACTTCTACATGTGCTCTTTGGATCACTTGATTATTAAAAAGTAAACGCTTTATCTGGCATTAGAAAATACTTGTTGTTTTAAACCCACCAGAGATGGAAGCTGAAAAGCCATTGCAAGCATAAAAGAGTAAACAAAAAAAAAAAAAAAACATAAAAGATATAGTGTTTTAAACAGTCAATACCAAGCTGTGAGACAGAGGAGGTGCAAAATAAAACCGCAAATACAACATAAAAAGAAAAAAAATGAATCAAGGTGCCTGCAGAGATTATGCTACAAAAAAATTGAATCTTCAAAACGTCTGATGTAGAGGAAGCCGTGGTCAGCTACGAGGAAAGAAAATTAGGCCGGGTAATTTCCCCAGCAAAGCGGAGACTGATGTCGGTCGGAATAAACCCCCAAAGAAAGGAGGTGTAAGTTTTAGGCACGGAGATCACGTTGAGGAGGTTATCGTATCAAAGGGCGGATTTCTTGTAGAGAAAGTCTGGTTTGTTGGGAGACCTTCGTTCCCTGCCTACGGTGTCCTCCCGCTCTAGGTCCATGTTCCTCTGGGCCGAGTGATCCAGGAGGTCGCTGTCCGTGATCCTCCTGAACGACCGCTCGTCCTGCCGGTCGGAGCCATAGGCGGAGTGCGAGGGTCTGTTCGAGGTCAGGCCGTACGTCAGGTCAGACTCCATTTTCGTCCGCCCCCGGCCGTGGTGAGAGCCGGCGCCCTCCTGCGCGGCCAGCGCCAGATCCAGTCTCTGCGGCGGCTGTTCTAAGACATCGAGGTGTAAGGGTTCGTTCTTTTGTCTGTGGGGGTGACCGTCTTGCGAGTACAGGTAATCCCTCCTGGGATTGTCTTGCTTTTTCGGGGAAATCTGGTTGGGCAGGTAAGCCGATTTTAATCCGCTCGGTGGGGGTTTGCTGTGACTGTACAGATCGGGACCGAAATAAATGCCCTGGGAAGTCAAGGGGGAGCGCCTGCTCGGCACCGGCGTAGACGGCCGGCAAGCGGAATTGGAGAAGTCGTAGAATTCCGGATATTCCGGCTGGCTGTCTCGGGTATCCATTTTTGGCTCCATGGTTTGCTTTTTCCGGGAGGTGTGCATATGCCGGCTCGGGACGTAGGTGTGGTGCTGGGCGGGGACCGGCAACATGTCCGACACCTGCTGGCTCAGCTGGCTATCCATGGTCAATTCCGGCAGCCTCCTGTCTTTTAGTGTCATGCTAGAAACGCCCATCGCGATGTCCGGCATAAACTCATTGAGCACCGGCTCGCCACACTGGGGAACACAAAAGAAAAAAAAAAAATACATTAACATCGTATCTAAATGCAAAATGTTGTTATGCAAGTTTCATGGAAAATGTTTTAAATACATTCGGTGTGAAGGGAAATGGTAAATTCCTACTTTTGTTTTTCTTTGTAAAGCAGTAGGCATGTGCACTGACAAAAAATACGTTCGTTTTTTAGAAATTCGGAAAACCGAAAATTCGGATTTTCAAATTTCCGAATTTTTGGAATTTTAAAATTCAGAAATGCAAAAATTCGAAAATCTTGAAAAAAAAAAAAAAAAAAAGAAAAGAAAAATCCGTAATATTCGAAATAATAACCATTAATAATAGATATTAAATTATAGGTATTGGCATTTCTTTTCAATCTTGGCTCTTTGTGAACGGAACGAATACAAATTTATCCAAAGTTACGAATTATCCGAAATAACAAATGCCGCATCTATACAAATGGAATGGAACAAATAATCAATAATAAAAAGGTTTTATTATTGTTATTAAATTGTTACATTCTATTCGTTTAGATGCGGCATTCATTATTTTAGAGAATTCGTAACGCCGGATAAATTTATTATGTTCACTAACAGCCAAATTTTAAAGGAATTTCCAATACCTGTAATTTAATATCTTTTATTATTAGTTATTATTTCAGGTTTTCGAATTTTCATTCTTTAGAATTTTCATTCTTATTCTTGGATTTTCAAATTTCCAAAATTTTAGAATTTTTAAATTTGGTAATTTCGGAATTTGGTAATTTCGGAATTTGGTAATTTCGGAATTTGGTAATTTCGGAAATTCTGGAATTAACAAAATTTGTCAAAATTCATTAGAAAACGAATTTGGAAATAAACAAATTGCACAGGTCTACAAAGCAGTGTAAATTTCATTAATGAAAATATTTTCGTTGACAAAATTAACACTGGCACTTGAGATTTTAGTCGACTATAATACGACTAACACAATTCAGATGACCAAAATACAGCTAAAACTAAAATGGCATTTTAGTCAAAAGACTGACTAAAACGAAATGGAAATTTGAAGTCATAATTTACACTGTTGTAAGACCCCTTTCACACGGAGACAGTATTCAGGCGTTTTAGCGATAGAAATAGCGCCTGTAAACCGCCTCCCATTCTCGGCAATGGGTGCTTTCACACCCGGGCGGTGCTATTGCGGGACGTTTGGAAAAGTCCTGCAAGCAGCATGTTTGGGGCGGGTTGGGAGCGGTGTATACACCGCTCCCAAAACGCCCTGCCCATTGCAATGAATTGACAGCGGTTCCGAACCACCTGAAAAGCGCCACAAAACGGAAGTTTTACCCCCCTTCTTCGGGGTTAAAAGCTCCCAGCTAGCGGCCGAAAAGAATAGCGGAAAAGTTCCCCCTGTGTGAAAGGGGTCTAATGCAGCCCCAGCAGGGCTAGAAAATCGCATGTCCTGCACTATGCTGCTGAGAAGGACTGTTGCTCCCTGCAGAAGTCCAACATGGCCCCCATGTTGGACTTGTGGGGTAAACCGGGGTGCTCTGCTCTCAAGAATATAACCGAGTGACACTTATGAAGAGACACTTCTGTGCCCCACACACCAAACGCATTCAGAAACAAAAACAAAACATTGGATATGCTGCAGAGTTGGGTCCTTGCTCGGGAAAAGCAGTGATAACTCAGCATTGGTTCCAACATGCCCCCCCCGAAAGACAGCCAGATCCCTGAAATTAACGGGGAACATGAGCTTTGACAATCGATGAGTTGTAACGGGGGAGGGGGCATCGGAAACATGCGGAGAGACTACGGCTTTAAAAGGAGAAGTATGGCCAAAGTGTTTTGAGGTCCTGGATTACAGGAGTGGAGTTCATTCTGCACTCTTGTGACCTGTTTTCAGCTGTCAGCGGGCTGAAGCCTGCTGACGTCACTCAGCCGGCAGAGGCTCAGGAAAGATCCCGACCATATGGTCAAAATCCACCCAGGAGCCTGGATCGGCACCTGGCTCAGCCTCTTAACGATACACAGAGAGAGCCTGAGCCAGTCCCCTCCACAGCCCAGGGCTCCAGTGAGTGCTGGAGGGGCAGAGCAAAGAGCTGGTTGACTGACAGCTCTCTGCTCAGAGTGGAGGGGGAGAACTGAGCGATCTGCGGTGTTTGATCGCTCAGTTCTCACTAAAGAGCCAGTGGGGGGGTAGATGCAGCATCCAGCTAGGCAAGTATGTTTGTTTTTTTTTACAATCCTGAACTTCTCTCTTAACAGAGCAAGGTCCCATCTTTGCAGAATGGCTGCCAGCTCTCTGGCGTCCGGCACCCGGTGTTCTCAGAGGGTGAACCAGTTTTAGTTCAGAGCATCCCATTTTTAGGCTATATAGGACTACTGCAGGGAGTAGTGGTCCTTCTCTGCAGTATAGCGCAGGACAACTTCCATGAGGCTTTTTTATTTTTCACACAAAACCGTAGGACAGATCCCTCCGCACATCAGATTCATAGAAAACATTTTCCCAGAACCTGCAATTGGGCTTTAAAGGCAAAGTTCACCTTTTCGAACATGTAACATGTTCCAGCTCCTGCAACCAGTTCCTCTGATCCCCCCCCCAGTGTGACACCGGGATCTTCTACCTTCAAAAAGCACTGGCGTACAGGGCTCTGGCCACACAGCCGCATCATTCATTTGCAGTACCGTCAGGCACCGCGGGTTAGCGTTCTCGTAGTTTTTTTTTCTACAAGCCCTGCAGCTTTCAGACAGCCTGTATGGAGATAAGGGAGAGAAAGCTGCAGGGCTTGTCTGCAGAAGCCTGACATTGCACCTCTGGATCTACCGATCGCTGTGCAATGCTTTCCAGGCTCTGCAGGAAAAAAAAAAAAAAAGTGAACGCACATTTGATTCAAAATCCCACCCACATTGATGCCCACAGACAACAAATTCCAATGGCATGATGGGAACTGTAGTTTGTTCCAGTATTGACATCTGTGCGTCCCCTTGTACATCCTCCGGGTGTCCTAAACATAGCTATGATTTCTGTTTCCAAATGAGGATGCCGCCAACTTTACAAAAGATACTTTAATAAAAAAAATAGGTGGCTAAAAAATATAGAAAAAATATGGGACAGGAATGAATGGTGCACACTGAAAAATGTCATGGGGTTCAGCTTTAAAAGGTAAGTGTTCATAGTCAGGGTGTAATATGCAAAATGTTATGAACAGACACCCCTCCCCCCCACGGTGACAGCTCTAGTGGGGATCTTATCCCCACCCCAGCTGTCAAATTATTTATAAGAACGCGGCCGTGCAGGGCTCTGTCCACGTCACTCATTCAGAGCGCTCTATGAACAGAAAACTACAAGGTCCAGCGGCCTTTGCGGCTGTCGGCTTGTAGTTTTCAATGAACTCTCACAGCGCTGTGGTAGTTCATTGAGTTTTCCTGTCAGAATAAATCGGCTTCCTCGTACGAGGTATAAGCAAGCCGATACACTGAGATCTGAAGGAGATCGGCTGATTGGTGGTGCAATGCCTTACAGGCTCCTGCGACAAAATAATAAATGCACATTTTTTTTTTACCTGCAAAAAAAAAAATTGTATTTATTATTTTTTTGTCAAAAGGTGAACTGATCCTTCAGGCTGGGTTCACACTGGTGAAAATTGAATGCAAGTTTCACTACATCCAATGTCAGAAGGCTGACGGCCTCTCTATGGAGCCGGTTCACACAGCTCCAGGACGGCTGCCGAGTGGTTTGCATTAGAGCCCTGTGTGTCTTCTGGTCCATTTCAGGTCTGAATGCAGCCAAAAATTCAAGCTTGAAAACGGTGAACAGGAACGCAACCAGACCCCCTGCTGCGAGCCGCTCCGCACACAGTGTGAACCCAACCTTAAAGTGATTTTAAAGGTAAATAAAAAAAGAAAAACAAAAAAACAAAAAACAAAAACACAACAACATATCATACTTGCCTCCATTGTGCAGTCCGTTTTGCACAAAGCCCCGTAGCTGCTCTTCTAGGGTCCCCCCGACGGCTCTCGCGGCTCCTCCCCAGATATGATAACCCCCTCAGAGAAGCGTTTCCCCGAGGGGGGCTACCTTGCGGGTGCACTCCTGAGTCCAGCATTCGGCGTCCATAGAGGCCGAATGCAGGACTCGGCTCCGCCCCCCAACACTTGTGTCATTGGATTTGATTGACAGCAGCAGGAGCCAATGGCTGCGCTGCAATCAATCTATCCAATCAAGAGCCGAGAACCCCAGACAGAGAGAGAGCGCGTGTCCCCACCGCATCAAGTTTGAGGGTTCAGGTAAGTAGGGCTGGGGGGCCTATCACTGACAGGTGTTTTTTCACCTTAATGCATATGATAAAGGTGAAAAAACACGAAGGTTTACAACCCCTTTAAGTTTCCCAGCTAGCAGATCTAGGGCTTACCTCACTGACAGCCACATCCCAAAACAACAGAAAAGAAAAAAAAAAATGTGTTACATTTGCACTCACCGCTTGCTGCTCTGCTGCTAGGGCAGCCGCTGCAGCTGCCGCTACGGTCTGCCTGCCAAAGCCAGTATTATTAGTGCAATCAGGGGGGATGGTTTTGACACCAGGCAGGTAAGAGGGTGGGGTGGCTTTAGGGACAGTACGGGAATGGAACAATGAATGGTTGCAGGGGTAGGAAAAAGAGCGGGAGGGGTGCTGACTGGGCACTCTCTGCTTCCAGCCCACTTTGAACTGGTTGTGTATTGGCGTGGCAGGCGGGTGGTAGGGAGGGGGTGGTGGAGGTAACGGAGGATGGAAGGCCACGTAAGAGTCTAGGTCAGTAAACATGGTTTCCGGGGCAGGGGTGCTGTTGATCCTACATCTCCCGGACTGGCGCACCGTCAGAAGAGGACTCTCATCTCCAAACCGCTCGTCTGGGAAGAACTTGTGAGGATTCTGCAAACAAGCAGAGCATTGCTTTATTTTGTATTTTTTCATATTAACTGGTATAGCTGCTAAAAATACACAAAACTTTTACTCACAGCTTTGCATTAATTTGCATGTAACCTATATGATATTGTAGGACACCACATTTGGAAGCCATGGTCATTAATATAGAGTTGCCCCTAAACCACCCTCCTCCCCTTCCCCCAACACACACACAGCAATGACATCCTCAAGCCATCTAGTTTTACACAAGATTTTGGAGGGTGTCTGGGAGAATTTGTGGCCATTTGTGAGATCAGGTACTTGAGTTGGATGAGAAGACCTGGCTCACAGTCGATGGTATAATTCAACCCAAAGGTGCTCAGTAGGGTTGAGGTCAGGGCTCTGTGCAGGACACTCAAGTTTCTTCACACAGAGCTGGTCAACCCCACGCGTCTTGGTGGAGCTGGTCAACCCCACGCGTCTTGGTGGAGCTGGTCAACCCCACGCGTCTTGGTGGAGCTGGTCAACCCCACGCGTCTTGGTGGAGCTGGTCAACCCCACGCGTCTTGGTGGAGCTGGTCAACCCCACGCGTCTTGGTGGAGCTGGTCAACCCCACGCGTCTTGGTGGAGCTGGTCAACCCCACGCGTCTTGGTGGAGCTGGTCAACCCCACGCGTCTTGGTGGAGCTGGTCAACCCCACGCGTCTTGGTGGAGCTGGTCAACCCCACGCGTCTTGGTGGAGCTGGTCAACCCCACGCGTCTTGGTGGAGCTGGTCAACCCCACGCGTCTTGGTGGAGCTGGTCAACCCCACGCGTCTTGGTGGAGCTGGTCAACCCCACGCGTCTTGGTGGAGCTGGTCAACCCCACGCGTCTTGGTGGAGCTGGTCAACCCCACGCGTCTTGGTGGAGCTGGTCAACCCCACGCGTCTTGGTGGAGCTGGTCAACCCCACGCGTCTTGGTGGAGCTGGTCAACCCCACACGTCTTGGTGGAGCTGGTCAACCCACACGTCTTGGTGGAGCTGGTCAACCCACACGTCTTGGTGGAGCTGGTCAACCCACACGTCTTGGTGGAGCTGGTCAACCCACACGTCTTGGTGGAGCTGGTCAACCCACACGTCTTGGTGGAGCTGGTCAACCCACACGTGTCTTGGTGGAGCTGGTCCACACTGGTCAACCCCACGTGTCTTGGTGGAGCTGGTCCACACTGGTCAACCCCACGCGTCTTGGTGGAGCTGGACCACACTGGTCAACCCCACGCGTCTTGGTGGAGCTGGACCACACTGGTCAACCCACGCATCTTGGTGGAGCAGGTCCACACTGGTCAACCCACGTCTTTGTGGAGCTGGTCCATACTGGTCAACCCGCGTCTTTGTGGAGCTGGTCCACACTGGTCAACCCACGTCTTTGTGGAGCTGGTCCACACTGGTCAACCCACGTCTTTGTGGAGCTGGTCCACACTGGTCAACCCACGTCTTTGTGGAACTGGTCCACCCACGTCTTTGTGGAGCTGGTCCACACTGGTCAACCCACGTCTTTGTGGAGCTTGTTTAAAGTGGTTAACCAATGTGTTTACGGAGCTAGTCCGAACTGCTAAACCAATTTCTTTACGGAGCTGGCTTTGTACACAGGGGGGAGGGGGGCACAGTCATGCTGGAACAGAAAAGGGTCTTCACCAAACTGTTACCACAAGGCTGGAAGCGCACAATCATCTCCCCAGTCTGACCATCTCTTGTAGTATATTTTTAGTCTCTGCCCACCTACTTTGGCATGACAGAAGCCTGACAGCTTTCTATAGCATTAGATTCAAGAATTTTATGCAGGGTCTTTTGCAGGTGTTAGGGGCCACACCTGGGCCCCCCTATGTCAAGCAAGTTGCTCACAAATCCTTGGCTACCTACGTTATCACAGAAGTGAAATACAAGCTTCTTCTTGTATCATTATTCCAGCTTCTACACCCCACTAGTCCATCAATGACCCTTTCGTCTGGTCTTTGGATAGAAACTGAAAATAAACCCCCCATCCTCTTTTAGAAGTTCTTATGGTAGAGATCCCTGGGTGGTGCAAAAGCCTCAATCAAAACAATCCACCAGATTACCTGTAACAGCTCTGCAGCCGTGTCAGATAGACCAAATTCCCTCAAAACCCGGAGCTGGATCTCATAACTGACAGTAGCACCTTCTCCACAGTTTAAGGCGTATGCGCGCTGAACTTGCTCCGTATGTCGCAGTTCCTGCAGGCGTCTGATCATCTCCCTCACGACTCCAAGCGGGGGAACTGAGGGAAACAAAGCAGATGTGGTCACATTTTTGGTTAAAGCTGAACTCTTGTTAAGGGAAAAAAAAAAAATCTTATCAGTCACATTCTGGTACCTTGAAAAGAAAGGATGTCCACGTTGGAAATCCCCCAATCAGGACACTCGTAAAAAAAACAAAAAACAAATGCCAAGGATGCGATTTTACCTCACTTTGTTTTTTTGCGAGTACCGATACTTTGGGTTGCGATTTGCATCCATACAAAGTTAATGGGTGTAAATCGCACTGCAAAGAACTGCATGTGATTTAAATAGGAATGCAGTGCGATTCCCCCCACAGCTATTCTGTGTGTGAACCCAGTAAAAAAAGTGAAGCGCCATGTAGTGCAGCAATAGGAAGTTTATTAAAATGTTATAACAACTCACAAAGTAAACGTCTAGTCAAATTCATATTTGGAGTGTCCCCGTCCCACCGATTATCACAAACCATGGCCGATGGAGGTATTTGCAGGGCTGGAGGAGAAGTTCCGGGACTCCTGTGGGTATGGGACGGAAGTGATGTCAGCTTGGGGGCCGACTGACGGACATCTCCAGCGGCCGTGGTTTGTCATTATCAGCAGGTCGGGGACACTGCAGATATGGATTTGACTAGATATGTACTTTGTGAGTTGTTAATACATATTAATCACCGTAGCTGCACGTTGGTACTTTTTGGCGTAGAATTTTTTGAAACGGTGGGAGGTCCTCTAAGGTGGAAGTGGTCACTGCAGCGGATTCATCACCGCCGGCTACAGTAAGCAGCGGAGACGACCGGAAGGTGGTGGGTGGGCACCCCTCCCGCCGCCAAGTGATCTTGTGGCAGGCAAGGTGCCCACCCCCTTCGCCGCTTACTGTAGCCGGAGGTGACAATCTGATGCTTTCCCCTCAGAGGCACTGTGTCCAGTGAGAGAATGATGGCCTCCACTCGACTCAATGACGCTGGATGACAGAAGCAACGTCAAACATCACTTCCGCCCAACGGCCTTAAAAAGGGGACATTTTTATTTTATGACAAAAAAAAAAAAAAAAAATTATATATATATATATATTCATAAAAAAATTCAGGACTGCATTCCTGTTCCAACTCTCATGTGATTCTTAGCAGTGGAATTTGCATCTATTTTGTATGAACGCAAATCGCGCTGCAAAGTATCGGTTTTGGTATCGGGAGCACTTTCACGGGTATTAATGCTCGGTATCAGCACAGATACCGATATCGGTGCATCCCTAGGCCCTTCTCTCACTTCTTGATGACACCCCGGGACACAGTGAAAGAATAAAATCAAGAATAGGACAGAAGTGGCAAAAAAAAAAAAAAAAACCCACTTATGGATTTTAACCCCTTCCCTATTCTATGATGTCATCCTCGCTCTCTGCACCTGTAGACTGCAGGGATGAAAAATCCCAACTGGGCTGGTCCATGAAAGACCGAGCTCACAGGAAGTAGCCCATCATTAAACTCAAAAGAAGACAGGCGCGGGGGGACCTCAGAATGATGAGGTTTTTTTTTCATACCATGCTGGGCTACCATTGCAGTTGTGATTTTAATTAATCTCAGGAATATTCCTGCTTCAAAAAAAATACAGAACAGACATTGCCAAAAAAATAACACCGAGCTCCCCACAGGTCACTCCAGCCCACCTTTCAGGTCTCAGGGAGCCCCTCCTAATATTTATTATATCTACAGATCATGACACATTAGTGTGGATAGCAAGTTCCAAATATAAAAATAAAGAATAAGGAACGTGGCATACTTCATGTAATTGACACCCAGGGGTGTTCTCTACGAGAATATTATTTTTTGAAATGAAAAATTAATAATGGCTAGAAAAAAAAAATTGAAAAGTGAAAACTGTACTGCTCCTCTACATTGGTGATCAGTGAGAAGAATGTTCCTTACATTGGTGATCAGTGAGAAGAATGCTCCTCTACATTGGTGATCAGTGAGAAGAATGTCCCTTACATTGGTGATCAGTGGGAAGAATGTTCCTTACATTGGTGATCAGTGGGAAGAATGTTCCTTACATTGGTGATCAGTGAGAAGAATGTTCCTTACATTGGTGATCAGTGAGAAGAATGTTCCTTACATTGGTGATCAGTGAGAAGAATGTTCCTTACATTGGTGATCAGTGAGAAGAATGTTCCTTACATTGGTGATCAGTGAGAAGAATGTTCCTTACATTGGTGATCAGTGAGAAGAATGACCCTTACATTGGTGATCAGTGAGAAGAATGTCCCTTACATTGGTGATCAGTGAGAAGAATGTTCCTTACATTGGTGATCAGTGAGAAGAATGTTCCTTACATTGGTGATCAGTGGGAAGAATGTTCCTTACATTGGTGATCAGAGGGAAGAATGTTCCTTACATTGGTGATCAGTGGGAAGAATGCTCCTTACATTGGTGATCAGTGAGAAGAATGTTCCTTACATTGGTGATCAGTGAGAAGAATGTTCCTTACATTGGTGATCAGTGGGAAGAATGTCCCTTACATCGGTGATCAGTGGGAAGAATGTTCCTTACATTGGTGATCAGTGGGAAGAATGTTCCTTACATTGGTGATCAGTGAGAAGAATGTTCCTTACATTGGTGATCAGTGGGCAGAATGTTCCTTACATTGGTGATCAGTGAGAAGAATGTTCCTTACATTGGTGATCAGAGGGAAGAACGTTCCTTACATTGGTGATCAGTGGGAAGAATGTTCCTTACATTGGTGATCAGTGGGAAGAATGTCCCTTACATTGGTGATCAGTGGGAAGAATGTTCCTTACATTGGTGATCAGTGGGAAGAATGTTCCTTACATTGGTGATCAGTGAGAAGAATGTTCCTTACATTGGTGATCAGTGGGAAGAATGTTCCTTACATTGGTGATCAGAGGGAAGAATGTTCCTTACATTGGTGATCAGTGAGAAGAATGTTCCTTACATTGGTGATCAGTGAGAAGAATGATCCTTACATTGGTGATCAGAGGGAAGAACGTTCCTTACATTGGTGATCAGTGGGAAGAATGTTCCTTACATTGGTGATCAGTGAGAAGAATGTTCCTTACATTGGTGATCAGTGAGAAGAATGCTCCTTACATTGGTGATCAGTGGGAAGAATGTTCCTTACATTGGTGATCAGTGAGAAGAATGTTCCTTACATTGGTGATCAGTGAGAAGAATGCTCCTTACATTGGTGATCAGTGAGAAGAATGTTGGTTACATTGGTGATCAGTGAGAAGAATGTTCCTTACATTGGTGATCAGTGAGAAGAATGTTCCTTACATTGGTGATCAGTGAGAAGAATGTTCCTTACATTGGTGATCAGTGAGAAGAATTCTTATATATTTCAAAAAATTTATTGGGCATTCTTTTGCTTCCAAAGAAAAAAAAAAACCCCAAAACTGACAAGGTTAATCAGCCATTTGCTCCTCACCTTAGTCACTGGTGGATTATGCCTGGAGCTCTTAAAACAAAACTGAACAGAGATAATCAGTAGGGAAATGAGAGACACAGACAGCTGATCATAGTTACCTGGTATTTCATTGGCTACTACAGTAGGAGGGTTTGTCTGGCTACTGCTCATTTGCTGGTGGTTGATCATGTGACAGCACTGTGGCACTGCGTTGTTCACCATGTACAGCGTGTCAGGAACGTTCGACATTCGAACCATCCTCAACCGAACCAAATCCGTCTGTTCCACCATCATCTCATCCAGCACAGACTGAAATATAGAAATTTCAGATTAGAAAACAGAGAATTCAATACACTGCAGGAAAAAGTATCTAAACCATAGAACAAAGATGTAATTTTTGTAGCCTCCCAGTCTTTGGATGTGATGAGTGCATTGTTCTCCTGACGCACACTGAATGCTACAGAATGGATCTCGCTTTCCTGATGAAGTGACGGATGGTGCCACGAAACGCGTTGGTGTAGAAATGCATTCCTTGGCCAATAATGACCAGTCCTTGATGTAAAAGATTCTCTCAAGCATTCTCTTTCATTCGAGAGCCTCTGGGATCAGTAACAATTTTTGGGGCTCGTTTTCCTCACACACTTCCTGTTCCAGGGTGACAACACTTGCTGTACTGTATCTATGGAGGAGCAGCGTTGTCACACTAGGTTGCTCGTTAGTAATGAGGACTACAAAACACCTATTCATCTCATATCCTTAACCACTTCAGCTCTGGAAGGTTTACCCCCCTCCCCACTTTCATAACCAGGTCCTTATTTGCAATATGGCACTGCATTACTTTGACAATTCGCAGTCGTGTGACGCTGTACAAAAATTTTAGTTATTTTTTTTCCCCACAATAGAGTTTGCTTTTGGTGGCATTTGATCACCTCTGCTGTTTTTATTTTTTGTACAACTAAAAAAAAAGACCGACAATTTTGAAAAAAATCCCAATATTTTTTACCTTTTGCTATAAATCATGCAATAAAGTGTAAAAAAAATCAAATTTCTTCATCAATTTATGTAAATATGTATTGTGCTACATATTTTTGGTAAAAAAAAAAATATCGATATCGATTGTAGACGCTATATCTTTTGTTAGAACCAAACGATGGGATATAGTTATAGAATTTTTATTTACTTACATATTTTTACTAGTAATGGCGGCGATCAGCTACTTAGTGGGACTGCGATATTGCGGCGGACAAACTGGACACTTTTTTTTGGGGACCAGTGACAGTGATCAGTGCTAAAAATATACACGATCACTGTACTAATGACGCTGGCAGGGAAGGGGTTAACATATGGGGCGATCAAAGGGTTAAATGTGTCCCTAGGGAGTGCTTGCTAACTGGGTGAGGTGCTTTGATTGGGAAGGTAAAGACCTGTGTGTTCCTGCTTAGCAGAAACACAGGATCTCTGTCTTCCCTACTGACAGAACGCGTCGATCTGCCTTGTTTACATTAGGTAGGACTGCTGTTCTGCCTATTGAACGATCGCTGGCGGACATCGAGTCCACCAAACCCACCGATTGGCTCCCGCTGTGTCCAATCACAACAGAAGCAGGTAGCCGGTGGCGCGCGTGAGATTCAGACCCAGTGTGCAAAATAACGTACCTGTACGTGATTCTATGCACAGGAGCCACCGCCCTGCAGTACATGTACGTGGGCCGGTCAGCAAGTGGTTAAAGTGAATCTAAAAGAAATTTTTTTTTTCCCCCTAAAATTACAAACCTATTATACTGTGTGATGGTTTTGCACAGAGCAGCCCCAAGCCTCCTCCTTTTGGGTCCCCCACCGGCGGCTCCTCCTCTTGGGCCCCCCACCGGCGGCTCCTCCTCTGGGGCCCCCCACCGGCGGCTCCTCCTCTTGGGCCCCCCACCGGCACTCCTGGCGGCTCCTCCTCTTGGGCCCCCCACCGGCACTCCTGGCGGCTCCTCCTCTTGGGCCCCCCACCGGCACTCCTGGCGGCTCCTCCTCTTGGGCCCCCCACCGGCACTCCTGGCGGCTCCTCCTCTTGGGCCCCCCACCGGCACTCCTGGCGGCTCCTCCTCTTGGGCCCCCCACCGGCACTCCTGGCGGCTCCTCCTCTTGGGCCCCCCACCGGCACTCCTGGCGGCTCCTCCTCTTGGGCCCCCCACCGGCACTCCTGGCGGCTCCTCCTCTTGGGCCCCCCACCGGCACTCCTGGCGGCTCCTCCTCTTGGGCCCCCCACCGGCACTCCTGGCGGCTCCTCCTCTTGGGCCCCCCACCGGCACTCCTGGCGGCTCCTCCTCTTGGGTCCCCCACCGGCACCCCTGGCGGCTCCTCCTCTTGGGTCCCCCATCGGCACCCCTGGCGGCTTCTCCTCTTGGGTCTACCACCGACGCTCCTGGCTCCACATTTTCTTGGTATGTACCCATAGGAAGCCGCTTGCTATTGTGGCCTACCCGCGTGCTGGTTTCCGAGCCACACTATCTGCGTGTATTGAACACAGTGTGGCTCGGCACCGCTCCCTCGTCACAGAATTTGATTGACAGCAGCAAGAGCCAATGGCTCCCACTGCTATTAATATGCCCTGTGAGGCGAGAGGGGAGAGCCACTGCTCTAGAGCACAACGCTGGATCGAGATAGGGCTCTGGAAATTATTAGGGGGGCTGCCCACAGGTTTTTATTTTTTTTTTACCTTAATGCATAAACCGCTTCACACTGGCTGCACATATATGCGGCCTCTCGGCGTGTAGGCCTTAACACTGAGGGGGCGCATATATGTGACCCTGTGTAAACCACTTACCGTGCTGAGAGTGCGCTCCCTGCGCGCTTCTAGAACGGTGGCCGGCAGGTACTGGAAGGGTCCTGATGCATACTAGTGATCAGGAGGTTTCCGATCACGTGACCGCTGTGCTAATCACGACTACGGCTGAGGCTCAGGTCTGAGCTGAGCAGGTAAGTTAAAAAGTTTTTGTTATTTTTAAAGAAAAAAAAAAAAATGAGCCTTTAATATCACTTATAACCCTTAAAAAAAAAAAAAAAATTATATATATATATATATATATATATATATATATATATATATATATATATATATATATATATATATATATATATATATCGTATATACTCGAGTATAAGTCGTTCCGAGTATAAGTCGAGGCCCTAATTTACCACAAAAAAAATGGGAAAAACTTATTGACCCGAGTATAAGACGAGGGTGAGAAATGCACAGCTACTGTAAGTGGAAAAGAGGGTCAACAATGCCCATTTGCAGCATCACTGTGCCCATTTGCATGCCTCACTGTGCCTATTTGCAACCATAGGTCCCCTGAACTTCAAACTCGGTAGTTAAGGGTTCCTAGATGCCCCCTAGCTGCAGCCAAAATTTGGGGTCTCTGAACCCAAAGGGTCCCGAAATGACATTGCTGCAGATAGACACAGTTGACCGAATTTGGGGCCCCGTATTTCGGGGCCACTTAGTGCTAAGAACACCAAATTTGGTGTGCAAACCCAGTGGAACTAGCACCATAACATTTCCAAAGCTGGGGTTACTAGCTCCAAGTGGCCCTGAGATACAGGGCCCCAAAAATCAGTTCAGAAAATGTCAAGCACTTTTCTGCAGCAGAGAATGACATTTTCCAAACCAGTTTTGGGGCCCCGTATCTCAGGGCCACTTGGTGCTAGGAACCCCAGCTTTGGATATGTTATGGTACCAATTCCACTGGGTGTTCACACCAAATTTGGGGTTCTTAGCACCAAGTGGCCCTGAGATATGGGGACCCAAATTCAGTTCAGAAAATGTCAAGCACTTTTCTACAGCAGAGAATGACATTTTCCGAACCGATTTTGGGGCCCCGTATCTCGGGGCCACTTAGTGCTAGGAACTTCAGATTTGGATATGTTGTGGTACTAGGTCCCCTGGGTTTGCATACCAAATTTGGGGTTTCTAGCACCAAGTGGCCCTGAGATACGGGGCCCCAAAGTCGGTTCGGAAAATGAAATTTTTTGCTGCAGAAAAGTGCTTGACTCCAGTATAAGTCGAGGGGGGCACTTTCAGCACAAAAAAATGTGCTGAAAAATTCGACTTATACTCGAGTATATACGGTATATATATATATATATATATATATATATATATATATATATATATATATATATATATATATATATATATATATATATATATATATATAAAAATAAATTATATAACTAAACACCCTAACACAATAAATTACTATTAATAAAAATAATAATTATTAATCATGTAATTTATTTTTTTCAGGCTTTTTTCATATTAATTTACCATTTTTTTAAGGCTAAGGGTTAATTATTATTTATATATTATATGTTATTAAATTTAATTTATTAAATATGAACATTTTTAGTTATTTGTGTATTTGACATTCATACATATTCCTATTTTTTAAATTTAATTTGAGCAAAAAATTTCACAAAGCCGCGTGACAAAAGACGCACAAAAAGGGCAAATGGCGAGTTTTCATGAATTTCTATGGGAATAAAAATCTGCCCAATTTGAGCTACAAAAAAAAGCTCCAGAACTTTGAACTTCAGGAAACTGAGTGGAGACGTGAACCGTCTCCATGGAGAATATTGATTTTTTTTTTTCTCTCCTCCAGCAAACGCTGAGGTGTGAATGGCGCCTCAATTAGTGACGATTGTATAAACCTACTGATGATATTCCAGGGAAGGTCGGGAAGAATGGAATGATTATAACACGACACAGTCTTCTATAAAACAGGCCAAATTATGCAAATATTTTCATACAAACTAATCATAATTTATAACCATATTTTCCCCTCGCATTGTACCCGTTACGTAGGACCTTCAGATAGTGATCAGATTGTATTGTGTCTGACCTGCACATTGTCCCTTCCAATCAGAATATACTGTTAAAGGAAATAAACGCCAATTGCAAATCTTCGGTAATACAAACGTTCTCCTGTCCAGGAACATAGAGAAGTGACATTACCTTGGCCTCCTCCACATAAGGCGAGAACAGTCTGGGTCTGACATAGATGCCGGCATTCTTCTGCCGCAACCAGGAGTTTGATTTCCCGCTTTCTGAAGTTGGCAGCATGTCTGCTGGGGGAGTGCTGATCAGACCCCTCTTCATCTGAAAATAATAAAAAGCAGACCTTGTAAAGAAAAGAATGACATTTCAACAATGCAATCCTAAAAGTACGGGGTGCGCGCCTCCCAAAGCCCTGACTTGGATCACCCGCATGAAAGATCGGGTGCTGGACGCTGGCAGTGACTTGTCCTACGCTCCACACACACTGGAAAGCTCAGTAACCACCATTTGAGAGTCAAGAGATTCATTTGCTGGTTGTCATACCCTCCATACTCCTCTCCTGTACATACTGCCCACTGTCATACCCTCCATACTCCTCTCCTGTACATACTGCCCACTGTCATACCCTCCACACCCCTCTCCTGTACATAGTGCCCACTGTCATACCCTCCACACCCCTCTCCTGTACATAATGCCCACTGTCATACCCTCCACACCCTCTCCTGTACATACTGCCCACTGTCATACCCACCACACCCTCTCCTGTACATAGTGCCCACTGTCATACCCTCCACACCCCTCTCCTGTACATAGTGCCCACTGTCATACCCTCCACACCCCTCTCCTGTACATAGTGCCCACTGTCATACCCTCCACACTCCTCTCCTGTACATAGTGCCCACTGTCACCCTCCACACTCCTCTCCTGTACATAGTGCCCACTGTCATACCCTCCACACCCCTCTCCTGTACATAGTGCCCACTGTCATACCCTCCACACCCTCTCCTGTACATAGTGCCCACTGTCACACCAGCCACACTCCTCGCCTGTACATACTGCCCACTGTCATACCCTCCCACTCCACTCCTGTACATAGTGCCCACTGCCATACCCTCCACACCCCTCTCCTGTACATAGTGCCCACTGTCACACCAGCCACACTCCTCTCCTGTACATACTGCCCACTGTCATACCCTCCCACTCCACTCCTGTACATAGTGCCCAAGGTAAAGACTTTTTTTGTTTACTTTATGAGGCTTGTGTATCACATAGTAACTGTATCTGGTACTTGTTTAGACCGTCATGCAGGGAATCAGTTATACTTTAGGTTGTATATGAATCAGAGATAATGGCAGACAGATGAACCCAGGAGGTGATTCAAAGCAGCAGCTTCTGACTAAAATTTACACCCAGGAATGCAGACTGAGCCGACTATAAAGTGGGGCTACTAATTATCATGTGCAGTTAAACTGAATTAAAGTAATTTATACATATTATATTTTAATGTGCTCCAGATACAAAGTGCTGCTTAATGCCGGAGATTCCAGTTCACCTCAACCAAACTACACACCTGTTCAGTTCACCGCAACCAAACGACACACCTGTTCAGTTCACCGCAACCAAACTACACACCTGTTCAGTTCACCTCAACCAAACGACACACCTGTTCAGTTCACCTCAACCAAACGACACACCTGTTCAGTTCACCTCAACCAAACGACACACCTGTTCAGTTCACCTCAACCAAACGACACACCTGTTCAGTTCACCTCAACCAAACGACACACCTGTTCAGTTCACCTCAACCAAACTACACACCTGTTCACATTTGTACAATCCAAAACTAAATGGTCAGTTTTCAGTATGCCCTCTCTTTGGTGAAGAGCACATGTCATGCCAGTTCATAGTCTTTATTGCTTTTTAACTGCTTCTCTACCGCCCACATTTACTATGAACGGGAGGCACAGCCAGGCTAAGCGACGTACCCGTATGCCACCTCCCACATGTGCACTAGCTCGCTCCCCTGAGGCGTGTAGCGGCTCAATCCCATGACTGCTGTGTCCACCACGGCCAGGGTATCATGTGATCGCTATGACCAACCATAGTCAGTGAGGAGTAGAGGGGGGGGGGGCGGACTGAGCCACACACTGTCCCATAGACACAAAAATGTGGCTTGGGATCGAGCAGGCAAGAGTACCCCCATAGCCAGCCGCTTGCTTTAGAACCACTTGGAAAAGAAGTTTTTTTTTTGATCACACTGTCAGTCAGTATCCCTGATCACCGTCACACAAGTCGTAATATGGGGACAGTATGTAAGAATAAATAAAAAAAAATAAAATAAAATCTAAATTAAAAAAAAAAAAAAAAAAAGTGGGGAAGAAAAATGTATTAAATTTTTTGATTTTAAAAAAGAAGGATGACAAAAAAAAAAGACCCACTACTAATAACCTTGGACTGTATTTTACAAAAGGGGGCCATTCGGGGGATATTTGTACTGTACGTGCATTTTAGAGCCTCAAGAAGAGATCGCCGGTCAGTACATCAGGATTGATCAATTTTCAGATATATATCCCATAGTTTGTGGACTCTCTAACTTTCCTACAGACTAAATATACACGGCTTTGGGATTATTTTTACCAAAGAAATGGAGCAGAATACACGTTGGCCTAAATTTATGAGGATAGACAGTTTGTTATGAAATTTTGCAAAGTAAAGAAAAATTTGTTTCATTTTCAGTTTTTTGTTTATTTAGCAAAAAAAAAAAAAATCAGTGCCCAGGCCAATTTTCAACGTTGTCACACTTTGAATGACAACTGCACGGTCGGTCATGCTACACTATGACATTTTTATCACTTTCCCCACACAAATAGAGCTTTCTTTTGGTTGTATTTAATCACCACTGTTTTTTTTTTTGCTAAAACAAAAATGACCGAAAATTTTGAAAAAAAATAAAAAAAAATACTTTCATAGTTTGTTATAAAATTTTGAAAACAGGTAATCTTTCTCCACTAATGTGCACTGCTGATGTGCGCTGTGGCACTGATGGGACTGCACTGATAATCTGGTTATCAGCTCTCTTCTCCTCATGCTGTCAGTGTGAGGAAAGGAGTGCCATTCCGTTTACATCGTCATCAGCTGTGATTGGACACAGCTGATCACATGGTAAAGAGCCGATGATTGGCAATTTCCAGTTCAAATAGCGCAGTGCAATGCCCTGGTCACGAAAGGGGTAATCCTTCTGGAAGTCAAGTGGTTAAAACTGAGGCTATAGCAAGGGCATTAAGATACCACATTGGAAAAGAAGGTTCTAACTATGAAGGAAAATATTTCCAATGGTCAACGATACACAACGCTGCTGGTAGACATCTTCCCTCTGGTCTTGGCATGCAAAAGCTGAAGTCTTCACTCACTTCTGATCCCCAATAACTGTGTTCCCTTCTCAATCTTTTTGTCACTATGAAAATGCTCCTTACGTTGGTGGCCAGTTTGAAGAATGCCACCCTGGCATTGGTGTCATGCCAGACACTGCAAATGGTGATGGACCTGGAACTATGAAGACACCATCAGAGAGGTCAATGAGCCACAGCTCAAGGAACCCCCGACAACCTCTTGAGAAAGCCTCGGGTACCACGGAACCCTGGCTGAGAATGGCTGCCTTGGTACCAAATCCACAGCAGTAGATATATTCTCAGCGGGAAATAAGCTCTCTGAGAGGTTCCATCCACTAGAGGGAGCATGGTGACAATCTCAGTACCGGGAGCCCCCACCATTACAAAGCTTTGGCAGTCGTTTTGTAGACAGCGGTGCCTTAATTAGATGTTGGATCCCTTGGGGCTTCTTTTGAAGTCTCCTTTGTTTGGAATCTCTGCATGATCTGGTCTCTTTGTACACCTGTCTTATCTACCATACCTGACTGCCTAAGGCTGCTTGGCTGAACTTTGCACCCGCTGCTATTTTTAGCTTTTCTGTTCTCCTTGCTTATCTTAAGAATGCATGTTTATGGCTACCAAGTGATAGAGAAAAGACAAAGACCTTTGGTGCTAGGCCTAGACCATAGAGGAGGAAAAAAAAGAGACGCTGAACATCTCAGAACACTAGCAGATTCCTTCCATAAGAAAGGGTACAAAGACAAAAAAAAAACTATCAACACAACCTTGAAAACCCAAAAGAGAAAATCTCCAATACAAAGATAAAAAAAAAACAACAAAAAAAAAAAAACGTGCACCTCTAATCACCACATACAACCCAGCGCTAGAAGGGATAAAAAAAAGATAATCAAAGATTTACAACCCCTCATAACAGAGGATGAAACTCTGAAAGAAATATTCCAACATTCCCCAATACTGGCTTACAGACAACCACCCAACCTCAGACATCAGCTGGTATCTTATCTCACCAAGTATGCCTATTTTATTACCATTTCTGTGTTAATTTGTTAGTGTTTGTTTTTCTTTTTTTATTCCTTTGCCTCAGATTGTTAAAAAAAAAAAAAAAAAAAACATTCTGCTAAAACTTTTGTGAATAAGTACTGTTGGGACATTAGAGCCCTTTCACACTGGGGCGGTTTGCAGGCGCTATTGCGCTAATAATAGTGCCTGCAAACTGACCCGAAAGTGCCGCTGCTTTCATTTCAGTGTGAAAGCCCCAAGGGGGGCTTTAAGCCCCGCTGGCAGGACGGTAAAAAAAGTCCTGCTAGCAGCATCTTCGGAGCGGTGAAGGAGCAGTGTGTATACCGCTCCTTTACCGCTCCTGCCCATTGAAATCAATGGGACGGCGCGGCTATACCGCCGGCAAAGTGCATTTAACCCTTTCTCGGCCGCTAGCGAGGGGTAAAACCGCCCCGCTAGCGGCCGCATACCGACGGTAAAACGCTGCTAATAATAGTGGTGTTTTACCGCCGACGCCGCCCCCCCGCCCCAGTGTGAAAGGGCTCTTAAAGAAGGGGACATACCCTGAAAGCTTGTCCTGAAAAATTGTATGTTAGTGCAAATAAAAAAAGAATCACAGACAGTACTCAATTGTCTCTGAAAAAAAAATTAAATAGAAAGTAAAAAAGGAATAAAAGGAAAAAAAAAAAAAAAAGAGGAAGAAAATGGAAAAAGAAAAAAAAGGGATAAAAAAGGAAAAGGGGGCAGAGGGGAAAAATGCAGACACAATGGGCCACTTAACAAAAAATAAATATAACTGCACATACTTTTGCAGAAAAAATGTGGATTTATTATTTTTCTGTAAATGAGCCTTGCAACAGCAATCAGTGCTTTGCCAGGCTCCTGCACGCTCTCTCTCCAGCTCCCTGTCAGTACCCGGGTACAGACTTTCAGTTGGAGAGTTATAGGAAGTGTCGATGGACTATGAGTGTCGGGGGGGGGGGGGGGGGGGGCACTGTCCTTTATTTCCATCAAGAACTACAAGTCTGGCAGATGAGACTTGTATTTCATTCACAGATCTCTATGATGGACACAGCTTTGTAGTGGAGCCCACCGGCTGAGAAAAATTCAAAAGTGACAGCAGCTGGGGGTTCAAAATGTTGCCAAAAAGGTGGAGTTCGCCTTTAAAGCAGAACTCTGACAGATAGGGCTGTGCTGCTCATTTTCTAGAATTGTGTTTAGCAAATGGTTTACTATTTTCAGCTCCGTAATGAGTCTGGTGATTAGGCGGCTTCTGCTCAGTGGTGACAAATCTAAGCTGCACTATTATCTGTGTCAGAAGTCACTTTCCTCTCTATATAAAGGAAACAGGTCAGAAAATACATTGTGTCATTTTGCCCATTCATAGTGACAATGTCTGCAGACAACCCCCCTCCCCCCCCCAAGGTGGGTATACTTACCGAGAGACACTCCCATGCCGCCTCACCATACCACCAGATCACTCGCTTACAGAGGGATTGGGCAAGGTGTCTCTTTAAAACACAAAAGCAGTTTATTGTGTTTTCAACCTAGAAGGTATAAAGGGGTCTTAAAAGTAATTATAAAGTCTAAACTTTTTCTACTTTAATGCATTCCTTGCATTAAGGTAAAAAAATATTTAGGCATCAGTACCCCCCCCCTCCCCCTCTTTTACTTACCTGAGCCCTCATTCGATGCAGTGCTGTGCCTGTCTGCAGCTCTTCTCTTCCCTCACTTCCGGGTCACAGGCTTTGCTGAGCCAGCAGGAGGCCATTGCCATCAAGGCCAGTGATGACGGAGCAGGGCGAAGTCCTGCTGTCTGTGTCAATATTCATAGACAGCGAGGTTCAGGAGCAAGCCGGCAACAGGTGCCCCCCCATAGAAATCAGCTTTCTATGGGGTCACCCAGCAGAGAGGAGGAGCCAGGAGCACCGGCGGGGGACCTGAGAGGAGGTTCGAGGCTGCTCTGTGCAATCCCACTGCACAGAGCAGGTAAGTATTAACCTGTTTATTGTTTTAAAAGAGCATTTGCACTCACTTTAACTGCAGCCCCTGAAAGCACCATAAGGCCACACAGTACGTTCAGTAAATAAAATGCTACAGAAGACTTTGAGACTGCAGACATGCTTCAAGTATTGGAGACTGGAGATTGCTACCATTGAGGAGCTTCAGTCTCCTTTGTAAAAAATTAAGACAGCAGCGCTGTGCTCTCCCCAGCCGTAGTCCCCCACCCCGTCCTCAGCGCCGGAATCCTAACTGTACTCGGCTGTGACAGCATGCAGCTTCCCAGCCGGGCGGCCACTGCGTATGCGTGAGCCGTGCACCGTGAATGATCCGGCAGTATTCAGGGACCTGTCCCGGCAGACTACTGGTGTGGGGGGTGGGGGGTGGATGAGACAGAACTTCTGCACTTGGCAAAAAAAAAAAAACACAAGTACACCCCCCCCTCCCCCCCATTTTAGCAACAGGAGTGGGGCAGGAGGCCTTAAAGTGATACTAAAGCTTTGTTTAAAACATGTTATGCTTACCTCCACTGTGCAGCTTGTTTTGCACAGAGCGGCCCCAAACATCCTCTTCTGGGGTCCCTCGGCAGCTCTCGCGGCTCCTCCTCGCATTGGTTAACCCCATAGGAGAAGCGCTCTCCCAGTGGGGGGGGTTACCTTGTGGGAGCGCTTCCGAGTCATTCATTCGGAATCCATAGAAGCCGAATGTATGACTAGGCCCCGCCGCCCGGGTCATTGGATTTGATTGACAGTAGCGGGAGCCAATGGCTGCGCTGACATCAATCTATCCAATCAAAGAGAGAGAAGGGCGGTGCGTCCCCACCAAAGAGGATGAAGGGGCTCGGGTAAGTAAAATGGTGGGGGGGGGGGGGGCGAGGGGGCCGGTGACTGCCAGGTGTTTTTTCCCCTTAATGCATTAAGGGGAAAAAACACGAGCCTTTAAAACCCGTTTAAAGCTAAATCCCCCTTTTGGGTGAAGCTCTGCTTTAATTGTCTCCTGGGGCCCGGAAAGGAGCACACAGCAAGTACTAAAACGCCATGTGCTGCCCTTGGGCCACCAGTTGGGCACGGCGTGTGACAACCTGTCACAGGATTCACCCTTTGTACATAGGCCTGGATTCAGACACCAGAATGATTACTGTGCGCAGTGTGTGAGAACACATAGGAAACAACATTATTACAAAAAGAATACACAGAATTTCAAGAAACAGACGTTTCAATTGTCAACAAAGCCTAATATAAAAGCTGGAAAGACACTTACAGGGTCAGTCAGCACGTCGCTGTTCATGGGTAGGATGTGTTCTATGCGGACAAATGGTAACAAAGGAGACAAGATGTCCCGCAACTCCTCAACATCAAGATCTCTCCTCTTCACCCCTCGCTTGTTCACGCTGTGCGCCGTCCCGCTCAGGAGATTGGGCTCTGCAACACACACAATGGAAGGATCATCAATGCCTTTTACACAATGCCAGCATTGCCGAGTATAGCGCTGCTTTATCCGAAAGTTATTGTCAAATAATTACCCATAATAGAAATGAAAGCACTGCATAGGGGGGTGTACAGCTATTGGAGCTCCAACTGCTAATATCAAAAGCTATGAAAAAAAAATATTGGCTTTTCTACTCCACCTGAACCTAAAGTATCTAACTAATACTAAACTTCCTAAACTCAAAAATAAAAAATGCCACATTACCACTGGCCAATTCTAAGACATGATGGCTGCATTCATTTCCATTTTTCAGCTGGTGAACTTTCCAGTATCACTTCCTGTTCTGGGTGACACCAACGCCCTGTTCTGTATCAATGGATGAGCAGTGTTGTCATCCTTGGTTCCCGATTTGGAATCTCAAAGAATGTTGTCAACTTTCCAAAAATTTTTAAAGTGAAGCTCCAGGAATTCAGCCAGTTTGCAAAACGTGCAGACATACTATGATTTCATTCCAATGAGGTGTATGCCACCTGGACTCTCCATTTTACATCTGGCAGTTTTATGGAGCTCCAGGAGCATAGCTACTACGACATTTCCAGAGCTCCAAAACCGGACCTTCTGGCTCAGCTCCTTCAGCTGAAGAGTCGCCTGCCCAATCACAAAGGGCCGGCACAGAGGGCTTCCGCGACCGGGGCCGGCACAGAGGGCTTCCGCGACCGGGGCCGGCACAGAGGGCTTCCGCGACCGGGGCCGGCACAGAGGGCTTCCGCGACCGGGGCCGGCACAGAGGGCTTCCGCGACCGGGGCCGGCACAGAGGGCTTCCGCGACCGGGGCCGGCACAGAGGGCTTCCGCGGCCGGCACAGAGGGCTTCCGCGGCCGGCACAGAGGGCTTCCGCGGCCGGCACAGAGGGCTTCCGCGGCCGGCACAGAGGGCTTCCGCGGCCGGCACAGAGGGCTTCCGCGGCCGGCACAGAGGGCTTCCGCGGCCGGCACAGAGGGCTTCCGCGGCCGGCACAGAGGGCTTCCGCGGCCGGCACAGAGGGCTTCCGCGGCCGGCACAGAGGGCTTCTGTTACTGGGCAGCAGAGGGTTGGGGCAGGCAGGACTGATGTGTGTACATAAACAGCATCTCTCCTCCCAGAGACCCGGTGTGGACAACCATAGCTATCCTCCTAGAGCTTCATAAAGCTGTCAGATGTAAAGAGAGAGAAGTCCAGGAGGTGGTATGTACGCCAGAACATTTTACAAAGTGGCTGATTTGCAAAATGTGTTCCCAATAAAAAATATGCTATACTAAAAAAAAAACATAATGGTGGGTTACCAAGGGTTTTACTCAACTGGACCTAGAACATCCATGAAACAGGGCAGGCAGGAACTCCAGGTAGTAATCAGGAACCGATGGTTCTATGATATACGTGAAGGGCTGCGGAATATATTGGGACTACATACAGCATATGCAGGTGGTAAACATTTGCCTTCAGCCGTACCTCTGTCAGCGATTCTCTTCATCAGCTGATATTCCCCCCATTTTATGAGATACTTCAGGATATCCTGTTCACTTGCCTGCAACAGGGAAAGAGAGAGAAGTTACTCCGGCACAAGATCACTAAAACACCAAACGCTCTTCTGTGATAAATGAATGAACCAGGAATGAGAGCAAATACATGTGATATCGATCTCACTATGGATGGAGAGGTAGTGCCAGACTTCGCACTGCTGTGTGTCACTCACAACGGGGAAAAAAAAAAAAAAAAAAAAAAAAAAAGAAAAAAAAATCCCAAATGCTTTCATCTCCTGCTGCCTAGACCACTAAACACCACTCAGGGGTGCAACCAACTATATTAGATCACATGCACTCGGCACCCTGCGAGACAGACGACGTACGGTGAAATGTTCTCTTCAGCCCCAGAAGATTTCCAATCCTTAATGACCAGGCCATTTTTTGCGATACGGCACTGTGTTGCTTTAACTGAATTGCGCGGGCGTGCGAAGCTCTACCCAAACAAAATTGACATTTTTTTTTGGTGGTATTTGATCACCTCTGCAGTTTTTATTTTTTGCGCTATAAACAAAAAAACTAAGAATTTTGAAAAAAAAAAAAAAGTTACTTTTTTCTATAATATTCCCTCAAAAAATAAAAATGTTCTAAATCAGTTTAGGCCAATATGTATTCTTCTACTTTTTTTTTTTAACCAAAAATATCGCAATAAGCGTATACTGATTGATTGTTTGCGCAAAAGTTATAGCGTCTACAAAATAGGGGATAGTTATATGGCATTTTTATTATTACATTTTTTTTTTTACTGGTAAAGGCGGTGATCAGCGATTTTCAGCGGAGCTGCAATACTGCGGCGGACAGACTGGACACTTGACACTTTTTTGGGACCATTGACATTTATACAGCGATTAATGCTATAAATATGCACTGATTACTGTGTAAATGTCACTGACAGGGAAGGGGTTAACACTAGGGGGTGATCAAGGGTTAAATGTTCCCTAGGGAGGTGTTTAACTGTGGGGGGGAGGGGACTGACTGGAGGAGGAGAGAGATTGCTATTCCTGATCACTAGGAACAGCAGATCTGTCTCTACTCCCCTGACAGAACGGGGATCTATTTGTTTACACTGACAGATCCCCGTTCTGGCTCTCTGAGGAACGATCGCAGGCAGCCAGCGGACATCGCGGCCCAGCCGGCCATGCACATAGCCTTCCCCACCGTGCACCTACAATGTCTCTTAAAAAAAGGAGCCGACATACACCTACGGCGATTTGCATGAACGAGCCGACCTGCCACAGTATAAAGACGGCGGCTGGTCGGCAAGCGGATAAAGCCTAAAGCAAGCCATAGATGCAACTTCCTTTCCTGCAACCACGGGTTGCAAGAAAGAAAACGTCTCGATTCCCCCCCATGAACACAGTTGTTTTCGGGGAAATCCCTCCCATGGAGGAATTGTGATCTCCCAGAGAGGAGGGGCACAGGGAGACATCCTGGCCGAGAGAACACAGTGATTATTGCCAGTAGCTACAGCCACGAGCAATAATCGCATGTAAAACGACAGCATGCTGGTTGTACCCAAGTCGATCGATGGATCAACCTGGGTATAATCAGGTTGCCCATAGATGGTTCGAATCTCAGCTGGTCCCTGCTGAACGGGCAGAGAATTGAACCATCTATGGCCGGCTGAACCCCACATTTAGGTCTTGTTCTCACGTATGCATTTTTTTAGTGCTTTCCTGAGGGACACATTCACCTCTATGTTTTTTTGTTTTTTTTTTCAGCCGCTGCGTTTTTGAAAAGGTTCAGGGACTTTTCTTTGTTCAATAGACTTTAATAAAGAAGTTGCAGAGAAGTACAGTGGAACCTTGGATTACGAGCATAATCCGTTCCAGGAGAACCCAAAGCACTCGCATATCAAAGCGACTTTCCTCATAGAAGTCAATGGAAACAAGGATAATTCACTCCGCATTGGACTTTTATTGCATGCAATACCGCATGTGGCCAGAGGGGGCGCCGGAGAGCCTCCGAAATACTCGGAAAGGTTCGGGAACGGAGTATTTCAGAGCGATTGAGTATTTCCGAAAGGCTCCGAACCGTTCCGAGTCACCGGCGCCCCCCGCGCCTCTGGACAAATGCGGTACTGCACACCCCATTAGCTTGAATTCTGCTCGTTTTGCGAGACAACACTCACAAACCGAGTCAGAATTTAAAAAATAAATTTGCTCGCCTTTCAAGACGTTCGTAAGCCAAGGTTCCACTGTAGTGCGTTTTTTGCCACGATTTGTGTTTTTTTTTTACCTGTGTTAGGAGGGGGAGGGAGCATTTTTAAAAGGAAAGTTAGGGTTTGCCTGGAATTCCACTTTAATAGGTTGGATGACGGGAGGGAGGGGTTTAAAGCCTAAATCCACATTTATTGTCCCTTTAAAATAGTTTGTTCGAGCCAAGCTGGCCCAAATTATTTACTGCACTGACAGGTGGACTTGCTGGGTGTGTGCTGGATCTAAACTGCATGGAGTCTGTTATATACAGTGCTGTGTTGGGGAGCCTCCCAGAGGGGGTTATCTATTGCGGGGAGGAGCCGCGGGACCCCAGAACAGGTGGATCGGGGCCACTCTGTGCAAAATGAACTGCACAGTGGAGGTAAGTATGAGGTTTGTTATAAAAAAATAAATAAAAAAACACTGTACCTTTAGGCTCGGTTCACACAGGGATGACTTGTCAGGCGACTCGCCTCCCGTTCTGTGCTATGGAACCGTTCTAAGGGGAGCGACGCAAGGTTCCTGTACGACTTTGGGGGCGACTTGCATAGACTTCTATACAGAAGTCGTTTTGCAAGTCGCCCGGGCAGTCGCGTGCAGGTCGCCTCGGTAAGGCGACCTGCAAGTTGTGCCGCCTCTGTTGTGAACCGAGGCTTAGTGTCACTTTAACATTCAACATCAAAAAACAGTGTCAGGGATTTCAAAATACTGAATTTCATTATACAAGCTCAGTTTACTGGTAAAAAAAAGTGTGAAATGCAAGACTCTGGTGGGTGTACAAAGATGTCTGCTTGTACCCTTCTCACTCTAGGCCGGATGTTTTGGAACTACATTTCCCATGATGCTCAGGCACTCTGCAGTGTAGTTGAGCATCATGGGAAATGTAGTTCCAAAACATCTGGGGTGCCAAGGTTCGCCATCACTGATATAGGCTAACTGCGGGGGAGTGCGGGGTGTACCAAGATGGCCGCGACGGAACGTCATTTCCATTGCATTTTCTGATAAGTATCGGTGTTTCGTCAGGATTAATGGGCCCCCCCCCCCCATGTACCATCTAATGCAGGGGGGTCTCAAACTGGCGGCCCTCTAACTGTTGTGAAACTACAAGTCCCATCATGCCTCTGCCTTTGAGGGTCATGCTTGTAACGGTCAGCCTTGCAATGCCCCATGGGACTTGTAGTTTCGCAACAACTGGAGGGCCACCCAGTTTGAGACCCCTGATCTAATGGAAAAGGGCACAATGGTTCATGGACAAATGGGGCAATTGTTCGTGGAAAAAAAAAAAAAAAAAAGTCTGCTGAGAACCCAGATAAAAATAGAGGCAGTCATTGAAGTTGGAGAGGAGGTGTCAGTCTTGCAGCGCTGTAAAAGCAGCTCGTAAAAAAGGCGGATAGAGAGATGACTAATTCCCGAGATATTTGTGTCTACATGTCATAAAACGCACGGCCCCGCCTTACACTCACCTGCAGGTAGTCGGACTGTATTACGGTCAGCAGATGGTCCTTGTTGAGTTCATAGAAGACATCGGAGATCATGACCTGGCTGAACTCTTCGCACAGGAAGTGCAGACCTTGCCGGTGGACCCAGCTGGAGCCGTACGGCTGAGAACTCCACTTCAAGATGGCGATTAACGTGTCCAGAGAAATGCTCTCTGCAATGATGTCTTCACAGCCTGCAAGAGGGGGGAGGGGAGAAACGCATTATTCAGGGTCATGAGGCCGGACACCAGTATACAGAATAATAATGTGCAGGCATGGGCTGAGGGGGGGAAGAGAGGGGGCAAAGTTCATTAGGTCCAGTTCATTTTATTTATTTTTTGCCAAAGTGAGATACAGTGAGGGGAAAAAAGTCTTTGCTCCCCTGCTGATTTTTGTACGTTTGCCCCACTGACAAAGAAATGATCAGTCTATAAATTTGAATGGTCGGTTTATTATAACAGTGAGAGACAGAACAAAAATATCCAGAAAAACTCATTAAAAAAGTTGTAAATTGATTTGCATTTTAATGAGTGAAATAAATATTTGATCCCCTATCAATCAATATTTCTGGCTCCCAGGTGTTTTCTATACAGGTAACAAGCTGAGATTAGGAGCACTCTCTTAAAGGGAGTGCTCCTAATCTCAGTTTGTTACCTGTATAAAAGACACCTGTCCACAGAAGCAATCAGATTCCAATCTCTCCACCATGGCCAAGACCAAAGAGCTGTCCAAGGATGTCGGGGACAAGATTGTAGACCTACACAAGGCTGGAATGGGCTACAAGACCATCGCCAATAAGCTTGGTGAGAGGGAGACAACAGTTGGTGTGATTATTCACAAATGGAAGAAACACAAAATAACGATCGATCTCCCTCGGTCTGGGGGCTCCATACAAGATCTCACCTCGTGGAGGTTCAATGATCATGAGAACGGTGAGGAATCAGCCCAGAACTACACGGGAGAATCTTGTCAATGATCTCAGCTGGGACCATAGCCACCAAGAAAACAAATCGGTAACACACTACACCGTGAAGGACTGAAATCCTGCAGAGCCCGCAAGGTCCCCCTGCTCAGGAAATCACATGTACAGGTCCATCTGAACATCACCAAAGAACATCTGAATGATTCCGAGGAGAACTGGGGGAAAGTGTTGTAGTCAGAGGAGACCAAAATCAAACTCTTTGGTATCAACTCAACTGGCTGTGTTTGGAGGAGGAGGAATGCTGCCTATGACCCCAAGAACACCATCCACCACAGTCATACATGGAGGTCCTATGACCCCAAGAACACCATCCCCCACCGTCATACATGGAGGTCCTATGACCCCAAGAACACCATCCCCCACCGTCATACATGGAGGTCCTATGACCCCAAGAACACCATCCCCCACCGTCATACATGGAGGTCCTATGACCCCAAGAACACCATCCCCCACCGTCATACATGGAGGTCCTATGGCCCCAAGAACACCATCCCCCACCGTCATACATGGAGGTCCTATGACCCCAAGAACACCATCCCCCACCGTCCTACATGGAGGTCCTATGACCCCAAGAACACCATCCCCAACCGTCCTACATGGAGGTCCTATGACCCCAAGAACACCATCCCCCACCGTCCTACATGGAGGTCCTATGACCCCAAGAACACCATCCCCCACCGTCCTACATGGAGGTCCTATGACCCCAAGAACACCATCCCCCACCGTCCTACATGGAGGTCCTATGACCCCCAAGAACACCATCCCCCACCGTCCTACATGGAGGTCCTATGACCCCAAGAACACCATCCCCCACCGTCATACATGGAGGTCCTATGACCCCAAGAACACCATCCCCCACCGTCATACATGGAGGTCCTATGACCCCAAGAACACCATCCCCCACCGTCATACATGGAGGTCCTATGACCCCAAGAACACCATCCCCCACCGTCATACATGGAGGTCCTATGACCCCAAGAACACCATCCCTCACCGTCATACATGGAGGTCCTATGACCCCAAGAACACCATCCCCCACCGTCATACATGGAGGTCCTATGACCCCAAGAACACCATCCCCCACCGTCATACATGGAGGTCCTATGACCCCAAGAACACCATCCCCCACCGTCATACATGGAGGTCCTATGACCCCAAGAACACCATCCCCCACCGTCATACATGGAGGTCCTATGACCCCAAGAACACCATCCCCCACCGTCATACATGGAGGTCCTATGACCCCAAGAACACCATCCCCCACCGTCATACATGGAGGTCCTATGACCCCAAGAACACCATCCCCCACCGTCATACATGGAGGTCCTATGACCCCAAGAACACCATCCCCCACCGTCATACATGGAGGTCCTATGACCCCAAGAACACCATCCCCCACCGTCATACATGGAGGTCCTATGACCCCAAGAACACCATCCCCCACCGTCATACATGGAGGTCCTATGACCCCAAGAACACCATCCCCCACCGTCATACATGGAGGTCCTATGACCCCAAGAACACCATCCCCCACCGTCATACATGGAGGTCCTATGACCCCAAGAACACCATCCCCCACCGTCATACATGGAGGTCCTATGACCCCAAGAACACCATCCCCCACCGTCATACATGGAGGTCCTATGACCCCAAGAACATCATCCCCCACCGTCATACATGGAGGTCCTATGACCCCAAGAACACCATCCCCCACCGTCATACATGGAGGTACTATGACCCCAAGAACACCAACCACCACCGTCCTACATGGAGGTGGAAACATTATGCTTTGGGGGTGTTTTTCTGCTAAGGGGACAGGACAACTTCACCGCATCAAAGGTTCGATGGACGGGGCCATGTACCATCAAATCTTGGGTGAGAACCTTCCTCAGCCAGGGCAATGAAGATGGGTCATAGATGGGTCTTCCAGCATGACAATGTCCCAAATCACACGGCCAAGGCAACAAAGGAGTGGCTCAAGAAGCACATTAAGTTCCTGGAGTGGCCTAGCCAGTCTCCAGACCTTAATCCCATAGAATATGTGGAGGGAGCTGAAGGTTCGAGTTACCAAACGTCAACCTGGAAACCGTAAAGCGTTTGTTAACCCAAAAAAAAAAAGTGGATCCTGCTCCTTTAAAGCATATTATATGACATAGTGCTTGTCCTGTGTCATGTGGCCCCCTGTAACACCTGGCTGATCCTGCCAGTTTCTGCCCTCCCCAGTAGTCTGACCACGGTGTATCATGGCTGCTGAGACCAGACACCGCAGTCAGTTTACATGCCTCCGTCATCCACAGCCTGCTGTCCTCTCTGCTCATGCGTCCCCCCCCCCCCCCTGTTCATGAGTGTCATCCCTCCCTCCTCCCACTGCTTGCATAACACTAACCTGTATACACCATCAGCACTGCCTCCTATTGCAGTGTCCCCCTCTGTGTATGATTTATAAATATAAATGCTGCGAATACCTCATTTCACAGCCGAGATTGGGATCACATGACCAGCCAGCTCTCTCCTCCCCTCCAGACAGGGGAATCTCAGCCCCTCCCACTGCATCTCTCAGAGGAAGAAAGGAGAGAGCTGGCTGATCATGTGATCGCAATCTCAGCTGTGAAATGAGGTATTTGCAGCATTTATAAATCATATACAGAGGGGGACACTGCAATAAGAGGCAGCGCTGATGGTGTATACAGGTTAGAATGACTTAACCGCTTGCCGAGCAGCCGCCGCAGTTATACTGCAGCAACATGGCTCGGCTGCGCGAATCGCCGTTATCTTACGTCGCTTCCTTGTTTGGCTACTGCTCGCCCACGGAACCAATGCGAGTGCCCGGCGGCACTCACATCGGCTCACTCGGGGCACACCGAGAACCGGGATCTGTGAGTGTAAACACAGAGTTTCCTGTTCTCTGAGGGGAGAACAGACAGATCGTCTGTTCATACAGAGTATGAACAGCGATCTGTCATCTCCCCTCCACAGTCCCCTCCCCCTTCAGTTAGAACACACACTAGGGAACACAATTAAGCCCTTGATCGCCCCCTAGTGTTAACCCCTTCCCTGCCAGTGACATTTTTACAGTAATCAATGCATTTTTATAGCACTGATCGCTGTATAGATGCCTATGGTTCCAAAAATGTGTCAAAATTGTCCGATGTGTCCGCCATAATGTCGCAGTCCCGATAAAAATGGCAGATCGCCGCCATTACTAAAATAACAATAATTTTGTAGATGCTATAACTTTTGCACAAACCAATCAATATACACTTATTGCGATTTTTTTTTTACCAAAAATATGTAGAATACATATCGGCCTAAACTGAGAAAAAAAATGTGTTTTTTATATATTTTTGGGGATATTTATCCCTTTCATGACTAAGCCTATTTTTGAAATTAGGTGTTTACAAGTTAAAATCCGTATTTTTTGCTAGAAAATTACTTAGAACCCCCAAACATTATATATATATTTTTAGAAGAGAATCTAGAGAATAAAATGGAGATTGTTGCAATATTTTTTAGCACACGGTATTTGTGCAGCGGTGTTTTAAACGCAAATTTTTGGAAAAGTGACACTTTCATGAATTTTAAAAAATCCAAACAGTAAAGTTACCCCAATTTTTTTGTATAATGTGAAAGATGATGTTACGCCGAGTAAATAGATACCAAACATGTCACCCTTTATAATTGCACGCACTCGTGGAATGGCGACGAACTACGGTACCTATGAATTTCCATAGGCGACGCTTTAAAATTTTTTTACCGTTATCAGGTTTGAGCTACAGAGGAGGTCTAGGGCTAGAATTATTGCTCTCGCTCTGACGATCGCGGCGATACCTCACATGTGTGGTTTGAACACCGTTTACATATGCGGGCGCGACTTCCGTATGCGTTTTCTTCGCTGCGCGAGCTCGCGGGGACAGGGGCACTTTAAAATTTTTTTTTTTTTTTTTTTATTTATTTTATTTATTTTTGTACTTTTATAAATTGTGTTTTAAATTTTTTTTTTTTTTTTTACTTTTATTGCTGTCACAAGCAATGTAAACATCCCTTGTGACAGTAATAGGTGGTGACAGGTACTCTTTATGGAGGGATCGGGGGTCTAAAAGACCCCCCATCCCTCCTTTACACTTCAAAGTATTCAGATCGCCGAAAACGGCGATTCTGAATACTGTGTACTTTTTTAAATTCGGCGCCATTGGCAGCCGAGTAAACGGGAAGTGACGTCATGACGTCGCTTCCGCGTTTTCAACAAGAAGGCTGGAACGAAGCCGCTCGCAGCTTCGTTCCAGTCCGCCCCCAGCCGCCGAAGGCAGCCGAACCGACACCGGGACTCCCGATTGCACGGGAGGCCCGGTAACAGCGGCGGGAGGCGGCGGGAGGGGGGGATGTCCCCTCCCGCTCCTCCGGTATAACAACCGAGCGGCTTTTAGCCGCATCGGTTGTTATATACGGGTAGCCGATCGCCCGCTGAAAACAACGGTACCGGGATGATGCCTGCAGCTGCGGGCATCATCCCGGTATAACCCCGGAAAGCCGAGTACGCATATCTGCGTACGGTCGGCGGGAAGGGGTTATTATAGCAAAAAGGTAAAAAAAAGTGTTTTTTTTTTTCAAAATTGTTGCTCTTTTTTTGTTTATAGCGCAAAAAATAAAAAACGCAGATGTGATCAAATACCACCAAAGAAAGCTCTATTTGTGGGGAAAAAAAAAAAAAGGACGTAAATTTCATTTGGGTGCAACGTCGAACGACCGCGCAATTGTCAGTTAAAGCGACGCAGTGCCGTATCGCAAAAAGTGCTCTGGTCAGGAAGGGGGTAAAATCTTCCGGGGCTGAAGCGGTTAATAACCACTTTAATGACTTGGAGAGGACCAGCAAAGAGGACACAATCCCTCCTGAGATGTGTGCAAATCTGGTGGCCAACTACAAGAAGCGCCTGACCTCCGATTGCCAACAAGGGTTTTGCCACCAAGTAGGAAGGGGTCGAAGGTATCAAATATTTATTTTACTCATTGAAATGCAAATCAATTTATAACCGTTTTTGAAATGCGTTGTTCTGGATATTGCTATTATTCTGTCTCTCACTGATAAAATAAACCAACTATTAAAATTATAGACCGATCATTTCTTTGTCAGTGGGGCAAAACGTACAAAATTGACATAGAAGATCGCTGGCAGGGAGGGGCCGCCTAGTAAATTTTTTGTTTTTATTACAAGTCAGCAGCTACAAAAAAAACAGTGTATTTTCTGACTTTTAATAAAAAGACACTCACCTGTCCCACAATCCAGCGGCGTGGCCACCCAAACCCTCCATTCTCTCCCCTCCGCCTGTCCACGGCGCTGGCAATACTACTGTGGGCCTCCGGCTGTGACAGCTTGCAGATTCACAGCCGGGTGCGCCTGTCTCGCTGCGCTGTCCTGAATGGCCGGGCAATATTCCGGGACCTGTGATGTGTCCCAGAGGACTGAAGGGAGGAAGGGCCCCTAGGCGGCCCAAGCGGAAGTGGGAGCTCAGTAAGCGTGATGTATAGCGGAATCTAATCGTGAGACCAGTGAAGATGCTCGGCCCTAACATATACTGCGGCAGGTCGGCTCTATTGCGTGAAACGACGTACCCGAGCGTCAGTTCATGCAATAGCCAGCGAGGACGCACTCAAAGTTTTTAACCATTTCCTCCCGGCCCAGGGTGCTCCCTAGTCTGTTCTGCAGCTACAAGCCCTGATGAAGGGGATCCTTGAGCCCCCGAAATGCATTGGTTACTCCTGTACAGTGAGGAAAAAAGCATTTGATCGTCTGCTGTTTTTGTACGTTTTGCCCCACTGACAAAGAAATGATCGGTCTATAATTTTAATAGTTGGTTTATTTTATCAGTGAGAGACAGAATAACAGCAATATCCAGAACAACGCATTTCAAAAACGGTTATAAATTGATTTGCATTTCAATGAGTAAAATAAATATTTGATCCCTTCGACTTAGTACTTGGTGGCAAGGTCAGGAGGGATTACAATCTACAACTGACAAACAGCCCTGTGAAGTTCCTGTACTACTGTCTCTGTGATGACATTTCTCTGGGCTCCCTCGTTTGCACCTTCCAGCACACTAGGAGTTAACACAGTGGAATGTGCAAACTGGGGGGGGGCGGAGAAATAATGTCAGCAATGAGCACTGTAGGAGCCAGTGTAAGTAAAATACAAACACATTTATACCCTACATACTGCTGTTAAAATACCAGTGTGGTAAAAAATGCACTTATAAGTGCCCACCGCTATATGTGCATTTTAAAATATATGCAGCTTCATATCTCATTTCTTAGTCTGTGTATAACTGCGTTTTTGTCAAAATGGCTTTTGTTAATAAATGCAATTGTAATCCATTAAGTGGTGACCGCTGTATGTGTTTTTTTTTTAATATATGCAGCTTCATACCTCTTTTTTCATTCTGTGTATATAACTGTATAAGCCGGTCATGTGACTGCTCGGTCCGGCCCACCCCTCTCTCCTCTGTCTCACGTCTCTCCTGACGTCAGTGGGAGTTCTCAGCCCCGCCCACCGACTGTAGCTATCAGATCAGAAGCGAGGCGTGCGGGGCTGACGTCAGGAGATACGCGAGAGGAGAGAGGCGGGCCGGACCGCGCAGTCACATGAGCGTCTTATACAGTTATATACACAGACTAAAAATGAAGTATGAAGCTGCGTATATTTAAGAAAATCACATACAGCGGTCACCACTTAATGGATTACAATTGCATTTATTAACAAAAGCCATTTTGACAAAAACGCTCAGAGCACTCTTCCGGGAGGGGCGGGGCAAATTGGGATGACGTCACCAGACATTGATTTTTCAGGGCCGCTGCTTGCATCGATGCCGCATCGGGGACCCCCGAATCGCGATGCAGCGATTAAATTCCACGCCCCTAGTATATGTACTGTGGCCGGTCGGCAAGTGGTTAAGAGGTTCATGATGCCTGGAGGCAGAGGGCGGCTTAAGATTATGTGATCGCCCCGATTGGCTGTCACGTGGTCCGAAAACTCCTGATCGCAAGGAGCGATTTGGAGCTTTCAGAAAAGTGAAGGTAACTGTGCCGGGAGCGCGCAATGCACACTCTCGGCCCGGGTGTATTGGGGGCGCCGAGAGGCTAGAGATTTGTGTACGGCCGGCAACAAGGGGTTAAAAAAAAAAACTAAATACATACCCCACTTTTTTTTTTAAATTTGAAAAATTTTACACAGAGTAAATAGATACCTAACATGTCACGTTTTAAAATTGCGCACGCTTGTGGAATGGTGACAAACTACAATACCTAAAAATCTCCATAGGCGACGCTTTAAACGCCTTGGAGTTAGAGGTGGTCTAGTACGAGAATTATTGCTCTCGCTCGAACGTTTGCGGCGATACCTCACTTGTTGCGAATACTGTTTACGCTCCTAAAAATGCGTTTGCTTCTATGCGCGAGCATGGGGGGCGGGGCATGCTTTAATTTTTTTTCGTACTTCTTTTATTTTTTTATTTATTGTCACACTGTCCCTTGAATTTTTCTCCTCTTTTGATCACCTTTATTCCAATTACAAGGAATGTAAACATGCCTTGTAATAGAAGTAAGGGATGAACAGGTCATCTTCATGGGAGAAATCTGGGGTCAAAAAAGACCCCAAAATCTCTTCTTTACCTTTTAAAACAAAAGAAAAAAAAACGTTTTTTTGATCTTTTGCTTTAAAAAATAAATAAATAAATCGTGTGTACGAGGCTTAAGAATGTTTTAATGAAAGTTTTTGTGCCGGTTTTCAGCTTTATTGACGCTTAATTGGCAGTTTCAATCAATTATATGAAATGACAGATAACAGTAACATTTCCTAGTTCTTAGTGAGGGTCTTATACCCCAATATGAACCCGATGAAAACATAAAATAAAAAACGAAAATAAACCAATGAGTAAAAAAAAAAATAATATAATAATCTCTGTCATATGTTGGGCTCCACTCTTCTTCTGTAGGCTGGTGGAAGTTCCTAAAATACCCGAGGAGCTCTGTGAAGACGAATGTGAAAGCAGCAATTTGTGTATATTCAGCAGCCACTAATGATCAGTTATCTGATCTGTGCAGGAAACGTGCCGAGCGGCTGTGAGAGAAAATCCTCAACCCCCTTAGAAGATGAAATACGTCCATCAGACCCAATTCAAAGCATTCCAATACATTAAAGAGGAAGCTCTACTCAAAGAAGATCGGCTGCTACTGCTGACCCTTCCTCTACAAAACGCTGCCTGTCCGGCTGTTAGTCGATTCTTTAGCTCCGGGGTCTTCAAACTACGACCCTCCAATTGTTCAGAAACTACAATTCCCATCATGCCTAGTCTTGTCTGTGAATGTCAGAGTTTTGCAATGGCTCATGGGACGTGTAGTCCGCAACAGCTGGAGGGCCGTAGTTTGAAGATTCCTGATGATCTGGCCATACACCGATTGAAAATTCATCCAGTTCAGTTTTGACTTCATTATGTTCAGTCAGTTTAGCCTCTTGCCTTCCTAAGTATGGTTATAAACGGCATGGTAGGGAAGTAGTCAAATCAAGCTCATGGATGCTGCTGCAACTTGGTACCGACATAAAAAAGGAGAAATAGAGGAAAGCTTTTTTTGGCTGGACTTCCCCTGTGGATCACAGAAGCAGTTTGTTCTGCACTCCTGAGACCCATTTTCAGCCGACAGCGCGCTGAAGCCCCTGAGGTCAGAGCCGGTCCAGAGTCGGGAAGGATCATGACCTTAGGGTTGAGATCTGCCCACATGCCTGGACCGACACCCGGCTCAGCTTCTTAGTGAGCCACCGAGAGCCCGAGCCAGCCACTCCCACCCCAAAGCCCAGCAGTGTGGGGAGGGGACAGAGCAGAGTCACCAGCTCTCTGCTCATGGAGCTCTGAGAACTGAGCGATCAGCAGGGTTTGATCACTCACTTCTCAGCCTAAGACCCCTTTCACACTTTTCTATTTTTAGTGGTGCTTTACCGCTGTTTAAGCGCCGCTTTTAACACCAAAGGTGGTGTTAAAAGCGTCCGTGTTGCGGCGCTTCGAAAGCGCTGCCCATTCATTTCAGAATTTTCATGGGAAGGGCGTTTTGGGAGTGCTAAATACATTGCTCCCAAACCACCTCAAAGATGCTGCTTGCAGGACCCTTCCTAGCTTCCCACAAGCGCACCGCCCCAATGTGAAAAGACACACTGAAATGCATGGGAGGCGGCTTTCAGGCGCTATTTAGAGGCCATTTCTAGCACTTAAACCGCCTCAGTGTGAAAAGGGGTCTAAGAGGCGGCTGGGGACTGAAGCTGCATCCACCTAGGCAATTCTTCTTAAAAAAAAAAAGTTCCTATACTTCTTTTAAAGGATAAGTGCCCCTTCAGAGTAGGTTAAATGTTGCACCCATATTTAGGGTGTAACATGTAACCTGTTCCAGCTCCCGCAGCCTCTTCTCCCTGATCGCCCTTCTCCCCTGACAGTGAATGGGCGATCTTCCCCAGCACCCGCTGTCACTTTTTGGAGAGAGTGGCTGTGCGGCGCTCCACCCACACAACCACCTCCATTCACTCAGTTTCCTGTGAATGAGCAATCTACAGGTACCGTCTGCCACCGCAGCAGACTTCGTTTCAATGGGCTGCGAGGGCACTGATGAGCGCTCTCGTAGTCCATCGACATGTCCTTGTTGCTGTTTTTTTGATGTTTCAATGATACCAGTTGTCACCCACCTTGTGCCAGCATGTTGAACTCCAAGAACAGTGCTATGTGGTAGAGTTCCATGGCCTCTTCCGCCCGGGTCATGTTGGGCTTTCCTGCTACCAGAGCCTGAACTTCGCTCAGGCTCCCGATTGATGGGCTACAGTGCAAGACGTAGGACAAGTCCACTACATCCGTGTACATGCAATGCAAAATGACCTTTGCATATTTTTTTGGTATTATGGATTCATCCAGAATGATTCTGGTCGGAGTCCTCAAAGTCCGATCAGTAATCTCCTCCCCAGTCCGTATTCGCCTTTGCAGCAAGTTGCGGAAGAACGGAGAACGCGCTGAGAGAACCGCCTTGTGCGCCCGGAGCTCCTCGTCCAGGCAGCCCTGAGCCCCGTACGCCTCCACCAGCTCGGAGTCGGCAGAAAAGCTCAGCACCGCGTCGTAGTAGCACATGTAATCGAACAGTCCACGCATGTCAACGTCCAACGAGTTTGGTGTACCGAATTCCTCGCTGAGCTGGACGAGGATATCCACGTTCTGGAACCTGGAGTCCTCGATGCCAAACTCGCCCGTATACAGGTAGTGTAACAAGGCAGAGAACATCGGCATATCGATGCCGGCGGTGTTAATGTCCATGATGATTTCTGCCCCAAATTCCGGAGAGGACGAGAGCAGCTTCTTAAAAAATGGACACCTCGCTGCCAATATGGCACGGTGGACAGGAAAGCACGTTTCCTGGAATATTAAATCGACGTCCGTACAGTATTTGTACTCGTACAAGTCGGCCATGTCCTTCTGTAAGGTCCGGGTCTCTGGCCTGGCCAGGTTGGCCTGTAAGGAGAGCTCTTTTAAGGCTGCCGTTCCCTCATATTCCTCCACAAGCGCGTTGACGTCTCGGACGTCCCACCCGGAGAGCAGCTCCCGCATCTGCTTGGCATGGTCCGCCGAGCGACTCGTCTTCCGACGCTTGATGAATTTCTTCTTGAGGGTGGCCAGGCCGGAGGTTTTCTTTTTCTTGTCTTGGGGTTTCTCAATACCATGTTCCAGGCTGTAGAGCTTCGATTC